>JAEKIX010000075.1:0-42808 GCA_018886245.1 Fusarium brachygibbosum | reverse complement strand
ATGAAGATGAAGATGAAGATGAAGATGAAGATGAAGATGAAGATGAAGATGAAGATGAAGATGAAGATGAAGATGAAGATGAAAGCGATGAGGAAGAGCAACAAGAGCCAGAGACAGCGACAGATCGCGCATCACCCTCCCCATCGCCCTCAGACGACGACCCCGACGCCGAAAAACCCCGCTACTCCGTCTCCCGCTCCGTCGCTCCCCGCTTCGCCGCTGGCCCATCAGGCCGCCGCTTCAAATACCACCGCATGCCAAAAACCGTTGCGTTAGTATGGCAAGAGTGGAAGCACGGCAGCCACGGCAACCCAGCCATTGAAGAACTCGAGAACAAGTACAACACGTCGTGGCGCATGGGAACGCTACAGGAGCGCAAGTATGCGAGTAATTACATCGGTGTAAGACAAAAGATAGTGCGGAAAGTAGAGGAAATGCGTGAGACTCAGAGAATGAGTGCGATGGAGGCGTGTGAGATTTTGGATGAGAGGGTTGATGGGAGGATGCAGCTTTTGATGACGGCTTTGAGAAAGGGGGAGGATCCGTTGGTTGTTATTCCGAGGAGGAAGTGAGATATATGAGGAGGATGTTGATGTAAAGGTGTTTGTTGATGGGGTTGTAGATAGATTAAGATTGATGTTCATTACAGTGTGCAGGGAGTTGTGAGCCAGGATAGTTGCTTGATCTGGAGCAAGAGTGATGCTGTATTGTCCTGAAGGATCTCTAGACGACATGTATTAGAACCCGGAACTTTGCGATAAGAAAACTCCGAGGCTCTTGACAAGATTGAGTGGTATGCAGTCTATGTAATCCTCATAGCCTACACTGGTCACTGAGATAACCTCTTCTTCTGGCAGCTCTACGTGTCCCGGAAGCTAACAATCTGCCTATGACGAGAGGACCCCTTGGAACATACTGCACAGGAAATCTCCTGTATTGGATCATTCATTATGCGTGATGTGTGTAATTGCTAGTGTCAACTCTTTCGCAGATGTTTGAGTACGTCTGTATTGGCTATGAATCAGCACCTAGAGGAACTGCGATGCACTTCGCACTCGGGACTGTGAGTCGCGGGAAGATGCTTCTTGGAAGCTATTCGCAGCATGAATCGACGTCCAGTTGTTCAGAAGATCAATCACTGTCACCTTTTTCTGACGGTGTGTTGCAGACAGCCAAGTGATGAGCCTCCAGAGTAAACCTGGAATGTACTCAATCACAATTGATCTGCTTTTAGACTCACGTTTGGATCCTTTCGACCCTGCTCCCATGTCTGGTATAAGTGAAGATTGAGCGCCATGGGAGAATTGTCTCAACACAAGCTGCAACATAATACAACTACAAGCAACCATCGACAAAGATTAACCACGATAGGCGCAATACAACCACAAGCAACCATCAGCAGAGACCAACCGCACGGTAATCACTAACAACTAACTAAAAATGCCCAGACAACGATCTAGTAACGCCGGACGCAGCATCCCCTTCCCCTTCAACACGGAACATTACATACCAATCGAGACACTCAACCGCGGTCCCAACGGACGAGTCTACGATCCAAACCGACCCCTTCCCTCGCGGGAGAACCCTCCAGCTCCAGCTCCAAGGCGCTATGGGGAAAACCCCATCCCGTTCAACCGCAAAGTCCTCGACAACTGGTACGACAATGTGGCACGAGTGCTAGGCCGCGAGTACCGCATGCAATGGGGAGACATGACAACCATGAACAACTACCTCGAGCGACACGTTCGCCAACAGCCCGGCGGACGTGTTGTATTCGAGGGGGAGTGGCCGGAAGAGGACATCGAGAAGGCCGGGAGGTTGATGGCGTGGGGAGCGCCGTTTTTGACTCTTGAGGCGCTTTTGGGCTGGCCTACTGTGCCGATTTCTGACGAGATTCGGGATAGGATTGCACACTTTGCAGGTGAAGAAAGGAGGCTGCTCGGATAGATTGGAGATGATGTAGGTAGATGGGAATTGGGCACAGTGCATTGAGGTAGATAGAATATAATTGTCGTCCCCTTCTGGGCTATCACTTGAACATACGCTGATCATGCAGAGAGCTGTCACCATCTACTAAGAGAAGTAACTATTATGTATTAACTCGATACTTCCACGAGGCGCATCAAGCAACCATCTTCTCCTCGCTCGACCTCCGAATGCTACCATCCATGTCATATTCTCCAACTCAATTCACCAGATCATCGGCTCCAAAACTGTCTCCGAAAGAGCTGAGGGACTGACGCATGGCTTCTGCGGAAACACTCCGTTGATGACCTCACAGCAGACCAATTGCCATCCTTCAAACTGTCACAGTGTCAAAACAATCACAAAGGACCTTTCAGAATGATCAAGATTCAATGCTTAATTGCTGGGGAATTATCATCCAAAACATCTATGTAGCCACCAATCATGCATACAATCCCCAATATCCTTTCCCAAACAAAAAAAGGCTACGCAAAATTTGTCATTTCTAGTTTACCATCCCACATTATATACAACGCCTCTTTAGAGTTTCTCCATTTTTACCAAGGCTTGACCTTGAGCATGCTGCCCTCCTCGGCAAGAGCCTTGTGGAGGTCGAAGGCGTTGAAGAGGAGGTGAGGCTCGTGACCCATACCCTTCTTGAGACCCTCGCTCTCGGCCTTCTCGTAGTAGTGTGTCAGGATAGGCTGGTACTTGGGGTGAGCACACTTGTTGATGATGACGCGGGCGCGCTCGCGGGGAGAGAGACCGCGGACATCGGCGAGACCCTGCTCGGTGACGATCACGTCGAGGTCGTGCTCGGTCTGGTCGATGTGAGTGCACATGGGGACAATGCAAGAGACACCGTGGGGGTCGGTCTTGGAAGGTCGGCTGGAAGGAGTGTGCATGATAGAGTACTTGGCGTTACGGAGGAAATCGGCTGAGCCACCGAGACCGTTAAGCATACGGGTTCCGCTAACGCAAGTAGAGTTGGCGTGGGCGTAAATGTCGACCTCGACGGGGGTGTTCATGCCGATAACACCGAGACGCTTGATGATCTCGGGAGCGTTGGAGACAGCCTGGCTTCGGAGGAGGATCTTGTCGGCGTAGGCGTCCCAGTTGTCATAGAAACGCTTGAAGCCATCGGGGGAGAAGCGAGTGGAGGTGGCGGTAGCGTAGTCAAGCTTGCCAGAGTCGAAGAGGTCGAGGAAAGTGTCCTGAATGACCTCGGTCCAGACCTTGAGGTTCTTGAACTTGGACTCGTTGAGACCACCGACAATGGCGTTGGCGACATTGCCGATACCGGACTGCAGAGGCAGAAGGTTGGCGGGCATGCGGCCCTGAGCGACCTCGTGCTCGAAGAACTCAATCAGGTGACCAGCGATCTGTCGAGAGGTGTCGTCCATGGCGGCGTTGGGACCGGTAGCATCCCAGTAGTCGGACTCGACGATAGCGACAACCTTTGAGGGGTCAACCTTGACCGAGGTGGAACCAATGCGGTCCTCAACGGCGGTGATGTTGTAAGGTGTGCGGTGGGGAGGAACGTCGGTAAAGGTAATATCGTGGAGACCTTTGAAGGAGGGGATAGCGGTGTTGACCTCGATGATGACCTGTTGAACGCAATTGTCAGTTCAATCGTCTTGTGTTTAGTCCTTGGCAATGACGTACCTTGTCGGCCATCTGGATCAGCTCGGGAGTGGCACCAACAGAGGCACCGGGGACAAAGCTGCCATCCTCGAGAATATCGGTAGCCTCAACAACGGTAACATCAAGGTTGCTGTTGGGACGGTCCTTGGTGTAAAAGCCCTGTAAAATAAAGTCAGCCGCATTGCTCCTTAATCGGACCGCAAAGTAGAAAGCTCGGTGGGAGATTAAAGCGAGGCCGAAGCGTCAAAATGGTGGGGCTTTTAACGGCCAAAAGGGTAAATTCTTTCTTTGCTTTGTACGTACGTAGACGAGGTCAGAGGGGAACATGGACAGATGCTTGTCGAAGAAGTTGATGCGTCCAGAGTTGATTCCCTTGGCAATGTCCTTGCCGACCTGGTGAGGGCTTCGTCTGTTGATCATGTCGAGAGCAGCCCATCGGTTCTCCGTCTCGGAACCTGCCGAGGCGCCGACAAAGAGGGAGTACTTCATCTTGCTCTGGAGGTTGTTCTGCTCGACATAGTCGGCCATAGCAGCGGGGACCTTCCTGTGATGGTGAAAACACCTGGTCAGCGCAATTGTTCTTCCATCACTTTTGCGCCAAGCTCGGGTAATGAGGAGCATTAGGTCATAATAGCCGGCGGGGAGACACAGCTTTCCCAATTGCTCACCCTTCGCTCAACCAGTTCAGGGCCTCTAGAAAACTTACTTTGGGTATCCGACAGCGGTAAAGCCAGACCAGCCGATATAAGAACCATTGGGGAAGTGGTGCATGAGGTCCTCAGGTCGCGCAAGCTTCTTGAGGAGAGCAGGATTGCGCACGCGCGCCTTGAGGGCGGCAGAAGCAACAGGAGAAGCCATGATGAAAGAGACTCTGACAAAGACAAAAAAGGAAGAAGAGGGGAGATTGTCCAACAAAAAGTGTAAGGGAGAGGGAGGTGAAGGGGATAAATAGACCGGAGAGTCTCAAGTGGGATTAAGAAAGGAAAAGAGGAATGGAAAGAAGAGAAGAGCTCCAGTTGGTCTAGTCTGGTGGTGACGAGGTGTGGATCGCCGAACCCAGTGGATGTAAAGCGGGGATGAATCAATTTCAGTGGTTCAAGGGGTCGGCTACAGTGGACGCTTCACCACGCGGTGACAGCCCCAGGTCATGGATGTTTCCTTCTCCAAATCTGAGAATGGGTCGATTTGAAGTACCATTTTGCTTCAAGTCTCACCAAAGAGGTACAATTCCAACCGCGGGGATAAGGGAACATCAAGGCTACTGAGGTCACTAACCCCCGCATGAACTGTCTTAGTCTCTACTGTATACACAGCCTCCATACGGAGTACATTGTTGATAACCATATTGTAGGAGACAAATAGGTAACCTACACAGTAGACTTCTCCAAGATCTACCGATGATGCCGAGAAACGACTGCATCGGGAGCGGCACTATTAGGCAATGAATCCGGAGAAAGGTGCGTCAATCGTAGATGGCCTGATACTCATACATCATCATCCTTGGCTTTTGTCTGTCTCTTGTTTCTTTAAACTTGTTCCTGTCTGTGTTTATCATGGGAATATACAAAGACGATAAACCCCTAGATCCAGAACTCTCAATGCTTCTCCGGTACTTCTAAATAGTCTTGTGTCTTCCCCCCGGATCTCCCGTCTCCGAAAGCCGTAAAGTGGATCATGTTGCTTCTCCAAAAATGCGCCCCATCTTCCGCCCGGCCGAACTGAGCACAGACCAACATCGGCATCATTCGGTTATAATTCTACCACGCCGAGAGTGTCAGTTAATCACCACAAAGATTGACTGGCCAGACCATAAGGGACGAATCAGTTTATGGCATTTTAGAGTATGCACTAGGAGATTCATATTTTTACCCGAAAGTTTAGGGTTCAACTTGTCTAATACCCCACACTCAACTTGCCTATACTGTAGACCGAATCCGGGGTAAAGACAGAGCAGTTTAGATGACGGTGATCAATTGGCTGAGCTATACAGACACTCGAGTCGAAACGGCTGTGATGCTGACTCATAAGAAATATCTGAATTATGTTGTTGCATTCGCGATGTATCGCCCAAGTTTCTCATTGTCCTCTCATGGAATTATCATGGCTAAGATCATGGCCACTTCGATGAGGACCCGGTCTCCGGACTGTTGGACGACACCATCCAACGAAACCACAAATGGTATTGCTGTCTAATTTCTCTTCCGCCAGACATCGCTTCCCCCATGTAGACATTCATCAGCTTCTGATAACTGAACAAAGCCCCCTACCTATAGCCAGCACAAACATCGCGATACACATTCTTCTGCAACCCCTCCGCATCAGTAGGAACATATCCCAGCGCCGTGGCATACGAATAAGTCCATCTAGGATCATTTGTCTCCGTCTTCCACGTCCAGTACACCCACCCAGCCATACCAGGCTTCTCGTACAACTGCTGCTGCGCCGTGAAGAACTTGTTAAAGAACTCTTTATCTTTCCAGTCGTAGTTGGACGTCATGCTCCATTCTCCAGTGAACGTATAGTCTTGGCCGTCTACGACACGTGAGTCGGTACAGGCGCTGTGCATCAGCTTGGAAGGGTCTCCGTTGCTGTTTTGACCGTCGTTGAGGGCGAAGCCGATGTAGTTGTGGTCATCGAAAGCTGTGAGGGCATCGTTGGCTATGGATGATTGGGAGCGAGGGTTTCCAGAGTCCCATTTGCTGGACATGAACTGCACGTGGAGTTTCTTGTCGTTGGAAACTTTGAGGCTGGCTTCCGTGTCGCGGACGGCTTTCAGCGCGGCGGGATAGTACTTTTCGATCAAACCAGGATCTTGTCCCGGAGCGGGATATCGATTACCTCCGTCATGGCGTGACACAGGTTCATTGAGAACCTCGATCATGCCGACAGTCGAGTAAGCAGGGTTAGTATGAATACGATCCGTCATCCAAGCAAGCCACTTCTGTGCACGGCCAAAGTTGTAGTCAGTATAGAACCCAGCCGGCTTGTTATTCTGGCCAGTGAACACATCCTCCTGCTGCCCACCAGGAGCACCATGAAGGTCCATGATGACATAGATACCAAGTTCAGACGCCTTCTTGACAACAGCATCGAGATAAGGCAGCATCCGGTCTCCATCAGCAAAAGGCTCAGACGCTTTATCCACGATATTCGTGTAGGACCAGTATCCTATCGGAATTCGAATTGTGTTTAGGCCAACATCGTGGACAGCCTGGACTGTAGCGGGTTCGATCCACGTCTTCCAGTGTTCTTCGAAACGTTTGTTTCCTGTTTCGCGGTTGTTGCCTTTGTAGTGATCGTTCATGCAGTCAAACTCAGATGCAGAGTCACCGCATTTAAGGACGTTTTCCCATGTGTTTCTTTGTAGCCATGGCTCACAGACAAGCCAACCTATTATTGTCAATGGATGCTGCTTGAGGGAAGTTTATGTAAGGTACGAACCTCCAAAGTTTACACCGCGGATTTTGGTTATGCCGTTGGCCAGGTTTGGTTTGAAGCGCTTTTCGAGTTGCTCGAATCGGGCTGTTTGGTTGAACGCAGCCAAGTCGCGTTCATGAGGAAGCCATGCCGTGACAGAGCCGAAGAGCAGAAGCGATACCAGAGATGAATAATGCATTTTGATCCGAGGTCACTCAATAGTTGTTCACCAGTCGAATAAGAATGACAGCTGCCTGAGCTGAAGAGAAATAACTCATCACTTCACGCCAAACAACGCTACTTAAATACATATCCCCCTTTCCCCTCAATTTCCCAACTCTTGAGCTTGGGTTACACTTGGTTTTATATGATACAAACGAGCTTCCCTTTTCGTTCTGTCGAGACGTCACGATTATCTAAAAGATCGACACTTGATGCACAGCATGGTCTGCACGGACTCAACTGGGGATCTTTTGTTTATACTAGTGAATGCCGTTATTTCCGAAGCCATAAATTAAGGCATTGAAGGATCTTTTGAAACATAGTTAATTTAACATTAGTGTCGGCATGTGAAACTATACTACGAGATCCTGCACCAGGACCCTTTTCACTTCATATAGTGATAGCTGTCTTGCAAGCTGTCCTCAAGGTTGCAGAGAACAAAACTCGACTTGCCTAAGAAGGAAAAAACAACTTAGTCACTTTATGCCATTCTTTACCCTACTCTTAGGCTATTTGTTCTCTGTATCCTAAGCTTATTAGGGTATGTGTTGTCTCCTACCCCCTAGACTGTTTTCTTTAGTTTGTGTACCTGCAGCCGCTTGAGACACTTTGTTTGCCGCTCTCCATGTAACTGAGCCTTGGCTTGGTATTCTTGAACATATGTAGCAGTAGTCGCGGGTTATGGAGATACCAGAAGCGAAGTGGATGCATACTTGTGAGGAATATGTCGCAAAATACGTTGCGTGTTGACTCAAATCTTCATAGCAAAGCGAATGCCAGCATCGCAATCCCTTTGTTTTAACAGGACCAGCTGAACACGAACATGGCAGCCAAAAGAGTTAAGAACCAGATCTATTTTCGTCCCACATGGCTTTACGATGGCTTTGGTCCCCACACCGCTGCTCCAGAGACTGTCTAACCATACATCCTCCCCGGAACATACAGACGGTAGTCTTGTGGTCTCCTCTAACATACGTACAGGCTCGTAGTGACACAGCATGTCCATATGCATTAGCGCCGTATGGTTTGATCCATTCACTACTGGTACTAGGGGAATCAATCTGGCTTGTTTGTTCTAGTAGGACAGCGCAATTGGCGATTCTCCTTTGAGACGGCAAGTTGATATGTACTTATCCAAGTCGACGTATTAGATGGAGCAACAACTGGCTTACCCAGGAACATCGGACACCACTTGACGCGCAAACGACCAGTGACCACAAACGACCTGGGCCCACAACATAATGTGATAAAAATTAAGAGGCTGAAAGACGTCAAAGAATTTGTTTCCTATCACTACTTCCATCATTCAAGCTAACTGATATGTCACTTTAAGTATTCTCAGACAAAGAACACAGCAAATGGAAGGAGCGGTCACAGAGCAGTGATGCCTAGCTACTGTCAACTATAAATCACCCAGTTTTCTCATCCTTCCGTCTCTCTCAACATAATCTTCACAACAACACAACTTCACATTCTTAAAGTACTCACGCACAACCTTCAGCATGCCTTCTGCAACTCTCAAGTGTTCGTGCCCCTATCCCTATCCCGTCATGAGAATCTACTGACGCTCGTACAGCCTTTGCAGATGGCAAGGACCGAAAGATCACCAACCACACAGTCAACCACCGCACCCGCACCGTCAAGTTGACCGTCCAGTGGCACAACTCGCCAACTCCAATTTCAACTGAGGATTTCACCACCGCCGCCTTCCCCGAATCCGCCGTACAGGAAGTCGACGAGGAACTGGTGCTCAAATACTGGAAAGACGCCGGTGGACGTCGTTACATAACCGACCTCGGCAAGGACCGTGTGTTCAAGATCATGGAGGAGATGAAGCGATGGTGGGTTGTCCAGTGGGTCGGCTATTCAGAGGTGGACGCGACATGCGATCCGAAACACGAGATTGCCTATAAACCTGGCGCTGGCGACGCTATCGTCAAGTGGCGTCAAAGCCTGTCGCCTGAACTGGTATGTAGATGATTGCATTTACACTTGGGTATTAGTGCTAACTTGAGGAACAGCTGATGGAGGTGGATCATTTTACTCTTGGTATTGATTACAACAACATTCCGGCCTGGTACTCCCGTGTGCCCGAGGTTGATTGGGACAACGTGGACATGACGCTTCTTGATCGAGGGGACCTTTGAGTGCGATGGATATGACCATAATATTGCTTGGAAAAGTGGCTAGTTAGGGGAGACGTACAGGATGTATGGACAGAAAGGTCCATATCGCACTGCTACGGGTTATTGAGAAGCCTGGGCGTTGTACTTTGAAAACCAGTATACCAGTAAGCCGAAAGCTAGTCTTATTAGTTACCAAGTTACGCTCGGTACATAATTGATCCTGCGAGTATGAAAAGCAAACGAAGCGATCTTGAATGAGTGAGAATATGGCCTGGATATCACCGTCTTGGGGAGATAGAAAAGTTGACCTCCAAACATTGGGGTGTAGAAATAAATCACCCAATTGACCGCTGTAACACAGCTTAAAATCCCCCATTAATTATGTCTCTATACTTTCCGTGGACGGAGACTCCGCTACTCCACGTGACTCTAGGCTGACATACAATCAATCTGATCCTTTGTCTTGTCACGCCTACCCTTGTAAATCATCGCTGATTCTGTATGTAGACAAAGGGCAACAACATGGAGCACCTGAAAGACAAGATCGCCACCTTGGGAGACGGAAGAAAAGTGGCGTATGCAATCTACGGCGCAGAAGACGACAATGCGCCTACAGCATTTTACTTCCATGGTTTCCCGGGGTCTCACCACGAAGGCTACTTGACACATAGCACAGCTCTAAAGCACGGCCTACGCGTCATCGCGCCTTCACGACCAGGATACAGCGATTCGACGTTCCAAGAAAATAGATCTATTCTCGATTATCCCAAAGATATCATCGAGCTAGCGGATGTTATCTCAGTTCAACGCTTCACCGTTCTTGGAGTTTCTGGTGGTGGTCCTTATGCGATTGCTTGTCTAAAAGAGATACCCCGTGAACGACTGATCGGTATTGGCACGGTAGCTGGATGTATGCCCATGTCATTTTCTACGCAGGGAATGCTTGCCATGACACGGATCATGTTCAACGTTGCGCCGTATGCTACTACGCCTCTTGGCTGGTTGGTAGATAGACTACTGGGAACTACAGCGCGCGACAATGAACATCCAGAGAGACTAGAAAACATGATGGATAAGGATATGAGCGCGCGATCACCGGGCGATGCAGAAATCTGGACGAATCATCCCGATTTGAGGCACGCTCTTGTACGATCTACCAGGGAGTCCATGAAGCAAGGCGGGTACGCAACAGCGTGGGAGGCAAGACTGTACGGAAGTGACTGGGGTTTCAAGTTGGAGGATGTCAAGGTTGAGAAGGGACGAATGATACTTTGGCATGGCGATCAAGACGTCAATGTTCCGTTGAGGGTGAGCGAGAGGGCTGTTGAGTTGATACCTCAGGCTGAGCTGAGGGTTATGAAGGGGGATAGCCATATGAGTTTGATGACCAAGGTGGAGGAGTTTGTGGTGGCGATGAAAGAGATGCTGGAGACATGATGTGGTGTCTAATCAAGAGTGGCTGAAAGGCAATGGAGAGACGTCAACTGGTGAAGATGACAGTTGCGCCATCGTCTGAAGGAGAGAACAAAAGTCGTATCGCTACCTAACATTTCGCAAGAACACCAATGTATACGGTATACACCCACGAGCGGCACAGCAGAAGCATCTGTTAAATCATTTCCACAAACATACCCATAATCTCGAATGAAGCAAATCCTATGACGCATTTCGGTAGTATTCGTGATTTTCAGGGTCCTGATCCACACAAGCTTATCAGAAAGCAAAGGTTTCCCCAGACGATCACGACGCAATGATCTACATTGAAAAGACTCCTAATTTAGAGCTTGCTCAGAGTCGTGCGTATGATTGGACGGGTGTATATCTGGATAAATCTACCTCGAGGCTGGCCAGCGTCATATTTGCGGCGCGGTCGATGTGTGTGTCCTTTACGGGGCTAAGCTGATGTCACTGACTTGGATTTTCCGTGTCAGTGGCGGTGATAATGGTTTTTGTAACGCTTGGGGTGGCAATGGGTGACATGAGATATTGAGGTTGTAAATCATTGTCGTTGGGGGATATTGGTCTCGTAGTAAGAGGGTTTCTTGGCTTGGTATTGATAATCGTAGATTGATCTATATAAACTCACGCTCTGACCCTGATAATCTAGACTCAATACAAAGAACATCAGAACAAGATTACAAGCACTACTTTAAACCTCAATCAATACCACTTTACCAAACCAAAAGAAAAAAACAAAATGGCTCCCAAGTAAGTCTACAACCTCATCCTACGGCTCAATCACTCACAAATATCTAGCTCCAAGCGTCGCTTTTCTCTCAGTGCCCTCTCCCCCGCAAACAGGAGATATAACAAGGTCATGAATGAGCGATCTGATAACCGTCGATCCGTCGACAGCACAGCTAGTCGCTCGACACTTGGTGGAATGCCTGTCGTCGAGGTTGAGAATTATCTCATCGATCCTGCGTATCGCTGGACAACTGCGAATCGCAACTAAGCAGAAAGGGATTTGTATTATATGATACTTAGCGTTGATACCAAGGGTGAAACTGTATACTAGCCTGCAATAAAAATTCATCTGTCGTATGCGAGTATTATTGAAGTGCCTCTTTATCCCAGCCCAGTTTCTGTCTCACGGTCACCTAAAAGTCTTCATTATACCGGGCATTCTGGTAAGCAAGACAAATAACAATCTACATACTAAAGCTCTATAACTATCTTAAGATCAGGAGAGTGACAAAATACTCTAGCCTAAGGTCCGGTAGTCTTAGTCTAATATCTTTTTTGTTCGCAATTCGTATAAGGATTATTATTTGATCTTCTGGCATGGGCACCCACTCACATCTAGAGCTACTGGAAAGCAGGCTCTGGCTTCGATCCATATGGAACAATCCTAACCATATGCCTCCTCTCGTTATCTTGAAAATCCGGCACCGCCGAATGCGCAACAGACCTCTGATCCCAGATCACAACGGTCCCTGTCTCCCACTTAACCCTACAACTAAAATCCAGACTCCTAATATGGTTCTTCAGAAACGACAGCAAATGATCCGACTCCTCAGGTAGAAATCCTTCGACCTGTCGAGCAATAGTAGGATTAACAAAGAGTGAAGGTTTGCCTGTCACTGGGTGTTTGATAACGAGTGGATGCGTCGCATTGATTGCTTCTGCCAAAGCGCGTTCTTGACCTACACGTTTGACTTCGCCCTCTGAAGCGGATGTGTGGTGAAGTCTAAGGTTGGAGAGCGTTTGTCTAAAGGCTGGCGAGAGGGCTTCGTAGGCTGCTGTCAGAGATGTGAATGCCGTGTCGCCGCCGCCAGATGAGGGTATCTCGAGAACCCAGAAGAAACTTGTTGAAGGGACGTTTGGTGTAAAGGTCTGATCGATATGCCAGAGGTCGTATGTTGTTCGTGGACCAAGTAGCTTTCTTAAATTTCCCCTGTATAACGTGTTAAAAGATGAGCTGTCGGGGGCATTTGACAAAAAACTTACGACTTTTCATCTGCGTAAACAACATGAAACTCAGGCCCGGTTCCCTTTGGATATCCCATAGTAGGATGCTGATGAAGCGGTCCATAATGCTTCACGATCTCTCTTTGTCTATCAAACCCAACATCTTTAAAGTCCTGGTCTCTCTACTCACAGTTAGTTCTTACTCAAAAGTATTCATGACAAAAAACTCACAAAAACCACAACTCCTCTCTCAGCAGCCAACAAAGCCAACTCATCCAACCCTTTTCCATCCAACTGACTAATCTGCACACCTCGAATCTCGGTCCCGACTCGGGGCGTGATATTCTCCACGCGCCCGCCCTTGAGCAGATTCGCTTTAGCGGGGTCAGCCCGAAGGCCCGGCTCGTCTCCGTCAAAGAGGGGGACCAGCACGGGCGCGACGTACCCGTCTGAGCGAGTGGGCAGATAAGCGGGATACAGCGGTTCAGACGACATTCTGTTGTTGAATCAAGCCTTTTTTCCTTTCACGTTGGATACAATAAGTAGATGGTCTTCGGATGGAGGCTTCCGCTCAAGAATCGGAGGTTCGCCGATGGATTTAACCGCTTGTGGATATTTCAGTCGATAAAGTTCCGCGAAGAGAACAAAGTCGTCATTTACAGGGCTCAGAAACGCAATCGGGGTCAGTATAACTAGAGGCGTTTTCTAACCAATCAGTGCTGATGGACGATACGCCGATGAGCAATTCTGACCCTGGAACTAGGAATCTTCAGCGGTAGTTCCCTTTATTACCGTACCCTCCAACTTTAACGTCGACGATAGCTTATCTCTCATCGTCTAATCTTGGTCTAAAAGCTACAGCGGGGAATTGCCGACGCCCCCCTCTCCCTACAGGGCTCTAGAACGTCTGATGTGCGTAGTCTAGAATATGGCGGTATTCACCCAACGTACAGTAGAGTAGTAGTGCTAACGTGATGGTGGTAGCGTGGCTGAAAATCTAGTTAAAAATCGCCTTCACGCCTTCATGTCGATCACTTTCCCAACTTCCTCTCTCCTTCTATCCATTGACACAAGTAGAGAGTGACCAAGTATGTCTTCACCGTCGAGTTTGAATCACTCTGCATTGGAGCGTCGCGATGTAGCCATGACAGAATCAACATCGTGGCTTGCCAAGATCCATCCCTACTTTAAGAATCCCGCGCATGTTTTGGTGTTCAAGTTGGATTGCTTGTTACTTGTCTGGGCATTTATAGCTGGCCTCTTCAAGGTTTGTTTTTCGTCCATGTTTACTTGACAAGAGACACAAATTGACACTAGATCACACAGGATATGGATCAATCTGCCACAACAGCTGCATATGTCTCGGGTATGAAAGAAGATCTCCAGCTCTACGGCAATGAACTTGTAGAGTTTACGACATACTTTTCCATCGGATACGCCCTCTTCATCGTCCCTTCGCAACTCATCCAAACTCGAGTCCGACCATCTATCTTTCTCCCAGTCTGCGAGATTATATGGGGTCTTTTTACATTATTCACATACAAAGCACCAAATGCCAAGATTATCTTTGCGCTGAGGTTTCTCCTCGGTGTATTTGAGTCTACATCATGGCCTGGTATCGTCAACTTGATCTTCAATTGGTATTTATCAAATTCAGCCTATCATTCTCTGGCTTCTGGCTAACATAGTGTTAGGTATCGTCCTGAAGAACTCGGTAAGCGACTGGCCATTTTCGGCGTCAGCGGTGTGGCAGGAAACATGTTCCTCGGCATCCTCCAAGCTGCACTATACAAGAATCTCAACGGCGTCTCGGGTCTTGCTGGCTGGCAGTGGCTGTTCATAGTCAGCGGTATTATGACGATATTCTGGGGTTTCATCGGTCTCGTCATCATCCCCGATTCACCCGCCATCACGAGAGCCCTCTGGCTCACCGAAACCGAAAAAGAGATCGCTCGTCTTCGCATGAATGACAGCGGCGTCAAGACATCCAACATCATCCCGTTCAAGACTCTTGTTCACAAACTTAAGCTTCTCGTCCTGAGTCCGCTCTCATATTTATTCCTCGCAGCATATCTTCAATTTGCATGGAGTCAGCGCGCCAATTCGTACTTTCTGCTCTTCCTCAAAGGTCTGGAAAAGGCAGACGGAACACCGCGTTTCTCGGTCTACACGGTCAACCTGATCCCACTCGGCGGTTACGCTATTAGCATAGTTTGCAACATCGGTCTCAACGCCCTCAGCGATTGGAAAGCGTGGCGCTGGCAGGTCAGCATCGGCGCTGCCACAATCCAGCTTGTTGCGACGTCTGTTCTTTCAGGCTGGCCCGATTCCTGGAAGACGATCATGGCGTTCTATTTCCTCACTTTTGCCACGGCGGCTTGGGGATATGCTTTGCTTGCTTGGCTGGGTGATATCCTGAGAAAGGAACCCGAAGTGCGGTCTATTTTGGTGGCCATGGCTGTTACGTTTGTGTATGTTGGGCACGCGACGATTCCTCTACGCGCTTGGCGTGTAAGCGATTCTCCTAGGTATCCTGTTGGATTTCCCCTCGCTGCAGCGTTTAGCGTTGGAAGTATTGTTGCTATTTTGGGGATTCTGTTTTATGTGCGAAAGTATCCTCGTATCATGAGTTGGGGGTTGGATCCTGATAAGGAAGCTGATGTGGAGGAGGACATCGTTCCGACTGGTGATCGAAAGCAACCTGATGAACGAAGCGTTCAGGTCTAATTGTAGATCTCGGATGTAGATCACTTCTATCTACATCATCCATTAAATATCTAATGCAACCAAATGAGCGTCTCCCTCGTCGACGATTTGTAGAATGGTATATGTGACAGGAACCTAGTTCGAGTGCCGCAGGAGGTCTAACGAGATATTGAGCGTAAGTATAAATGGGCTGGAATCTGATCAAATGCGAGTTTTTCATCGTAGCAGGCCAGCAAGTAACCGAAAAGCTGGCTCCTAAGAAAACTTGAACTATAGTTGGGCAATCAACTGACTATGCGAACGACACTACAGGGTAGCCTACCGTACTAAAGTATCACTGACTCACTTCTTCTGATGTCAAATTAAACATGGGACGAACTCCTTGACACAAAAAAGAGCCGCCAATGTCTCGACCTGCTTAATATCTGAACTTCTGCTGTAGCTAGTGCGTTCTTTGTACTTCGCTACCGGATCCATGGGATTGACTCCGTTAAGACGATCTTACGTTTCAAAGTCAGAAATCTGTCCGAAATGCCGCATCACAGAACATGGATCCCACTCATTGAAACGCAGAAATGCCCATGAGTTGAGCTTCCGAGGTTCTGCCTCATTCACCCAGAGCTGGGCTGTTTCGTCATGTCTTGCTCGTTGTGGAGGGTCATGGGACGATAGAGATCTTACATTCGGAAGCATGTCACTGTATTCCGCGAGTGCTATCGGAAGCATCCTGACATCCAAGCCAATTATGAGCGCACAATGTTCCATCCGATCTTCTGTGGCGAACCGGAAACCCATGCAAAAGGGAGGCTCAGCCGTCCATCCGGCTATTCTGCTCCATGGGGAAGAACACTTCCCCGCAAGGAACAACCTTGTCGTCGCCAGGCACAGCTGCAAATAATAAGCTCATCTAAGACATAGACGAGATTCTGTACCTTATTATCAGATAGACTACATACACTAAAGGGCAATGTTTCCGCAGCTGAAGGACCTTCTACCTGTAGCTCAGGTCATAACTTAGAGAAACCCCGTCTTTTCTCGCTTGGAAAACATTTCCTTCTTTCCGTCCACGTAATTTCACTTGGCACCGAGGCCGAAAAAAACTAGTAATGATCACGATGCCATTTAGACAGCCTCCTCCGGTCCCCGAATAACACGTCGGTCCGCATGGCCGGGGAAACCCCCATCAGGTCAGAATGCCACTAGGACAGAGCAGTGCATGATATCCGCTCACCTTTCGATAGCTGATCACACTTTTGCCAAGGACCCCTAGTATATCTATGGTAGGTGGGAAAATGTGGATAAACTGGGCATAAAAACAATATTACAGGGGTTCTGAAACTGTGACCCTTTCAAATCAAATTATATTACCCAGGATTCACGGCCCGAACCTCCGCAGCTCTTGTTCAAAGACAACTCCAAGCTTCCATCTCCACATTCTTTTCTGGATACAGGGATTGTCACCCGCAATTTTCTTGCTAGTCCGGAACTCGGTAGATAGTTCCCTTTGAGATGGGACCTGGATGTGACCTTATTTCGAATCGGGATATCGGAGCGCACGGAGGTCTGGGGTTCTTGATTGGTTCCTTCAGTATAATATTCATGTTAATGGGGGAAATGACCAGAGCTTAATCGGACCAATTCATCCAAAGTCGTCTTTTTGAACGCGGATCTTGACCTTGGCTTTTTCGGATGTAGACCTAGAGTGGCCGAACCCTTGTAGACGACGTGTGATCGTGAACTGTCAAAAAACATAGATATAAACCGAGTCCCGAAGATGGATGGGGAATCTCTTTTTCTGCTTCACCACTCAGTCACTCTCTCTCCACAGATCCTCCTCACCCACAGCTTGAGCCCAATATGAAGTTCTCTCCTCTTCTCCTCACAACCCTTCTCGCCCAGGCGGTCGTGGGTCAGACTCCTGACAAGACCAAGGAGAAGCACCCCAAGATCGACACTTACCGCTGCACAAAGGCCAAGGGCTGCAAGAAGACCACAAACTACATCGTCGCCGACGCAGAGCTTCACGGCATCAGCCAGGCCAACGGCCAGAACTGCGGTGACTGGGGTGAAGCTGCTGACCCCAAGGCCTGCCCCGACGAGGCAACATGTGCCAAGAACTGCAAGCTCGCTGGCATGAACGAGGCTGCGTACAAGGCCAAGGGTATCAGCACCTCTGGCAGCGCTCTCCGACTTGAGATGCTCCGCAACGGACAGTCTGTCTCTCCTCGTGTTTACCTTCTTGAGAAGAACAAGAAGAAGTATGAGATGCTCAAGCTCACCGGTGCTGAGTTCTCTTTCGATGTTGAGACTCAGAAGCTTCCTTGTGGTATGAACGGTGCTCTGTACCTTTCTGAGATGCCTGCCGATGGTGGAAAGAGCACAAGCCGATACAGCAAAGTTGGTGCCGCCCAAGGTGGTGGATACTGTGATGCCCAGTGCTATGTCACACCTTTTATCAACGGAGTGGTAAGTCTATCCTGACAATGGCATTTTGGAGTTTACCGACTAACTTTTGTAGGGCAACATCAAGGGCAAGGGAGTCTGCTGTAACGAGATGGACATCTGGGAAGCCAACTCTCGCGCCACCCACATTGCTCCCCACCCCTGCAGCGTGCCAGGTCTTTATGGATGCACAGGCACAGAGTGCCAGAAGGAGGGCATCTGCGACAAGGCAGGCTGCGGCTGGAACCACAACCGCAACAACGTAACCGACTTTTACGGCCGCGGCAAGAACTTCAAGGTCGACACGACCCGCAAGTTCACCGTCGTCTCCCAGTTCCCCGCGGACAAGAACGGCAAGCTCAAGGAGATGCACCGACACTACATCCAGGACGGCAAGGTCATCAAGAGCGCCGTCGTCACCATCCCCGGACCCCCCAAGGTGACTGGCAACATCATCGAGGACCAGTACTGCAAGGCCACCCACGCAGACGACTACATCCGTCTCGGCGGCACCACCGAGATGGGCGATGCCATGACCCGCGGCATGGTTCTCGCCATGAGCGTCTGGTGGAGCGAGGGCGATTCCATGGAGTGGCTCGACGGAAAGGGAACTGGGGCTGGACCTTGCACCAAGGAGGAGGGTCTCCCATCAAACATTGTCAAGGTCGAGCCCAACCCCGAGGTCACCTTCAGCAACATCCGCATTGGCGAGATCGGGTCGACACACGCGGTCAAGATGCCTCGACCTTATGCTGCTCACCGCCTGTAGATCAGTTGTATAATGGATCCTCAGTGGGACCTTGATAGGGATCCATTGGAGCCAGAGTGCTCGCCAGTATGCAAAACAGCTGTCACTGGCCACTGACACGTGTGTCGGGCGAAAAAAAACTCTTAGTTACAGGGATTAAGAGTTTAGGAGCAATTCTTGTATATAAATTATAGTATTCTTCAATTATTATATTCAACGGTTTTTACATATCTCCAAACTTAAAAATTTCACTCAAATCGTGACTAATCAGATCAGTGGCTTATACTAGTCCCAATGTATGGATTCTGGGCTCTAGAGCCCTCCAGTATCAAGTAAGTCTTTAGTCTCTACTCTACGTCATACTCGCGCGTGGGTGGCTGACCCGACCCTCCTCTGCAGCAAGAACAAAAGACAAAACGTCATGGGTCTTTTATCTTCCGAAGAACAAGAAATTCCTCGTTCTCTTCAACTCAGCCACTTGGAGCATCGAATTCCAATGCCGCGCTCACTTTCCGCCGTTTCAAATCTCGAGATCCGCGATCTTAATCGTGATCAAGTCCGCTTTTATCATCCTGGTTACCTAAAACCCTTGAACCTGCTCTTTTGTCTGCCACGCGTCGACTACGAGCCCGTCAGAGGAGCCTGGGGAGTTCATTACAAGACTGCACTTACAGCATGCCAAATCATTGCGAATAATGCTTTTGGTACTGGGAAACTTGCTAGGGATGAGCGGGGGAAGGATATAGTTGACGACGATGATCAGATCTTGCTCAACCGAGATTATTGGTTCTTTGTCGACGGTGAAGGTATTTTTATCACTTTTTTACTATGACGCAGAATAATACTGACACACTGCAGAACGATATCCGATTGTTCCAAGTTTCAGAGATTGGCAGTTCCCTCATGATAAATTGCCCGACTGGTGGACTGCGCCGTCTTGTTCAACCACTCTTCACAGCAAGCGATGTGCCGTCACAAACACAAGTTACGCCTTTACATGGGCGCATCTAATCCCCCGAGATGAGCAGCAATGGTTCAACAAGAACGGCATGGGTCTCTACGGCGGTGGATCACACACCATCGACGACCCTCACAACATTCTACCTCTCAAGGCAGATCTCTACGTCTGCTTCGACCAGAGTGTTTTCGCCCTCATACCAAAGGTAGCCAGGTCACCGAATGGCATTGAGACATCGAATCAGTACGTGCTGCACGTTCTCGACGGCCGAGAAGCAGAGTTCACAGCTTTGTACCAAAACCGCCCCGTCGAAACCCTCGCAGAAGGAAGCAGAGAATATCTTTTTGCCCGCTTCGCATGGTCCATATTTTCATTCCTCAAGCCCTTCCTCACATCTGGTGTCGGTCGTCGCGTCGTGCGATATCGTGTCCGCGCCGCAGACGAAGACGCAGAGGAAGAACACCTGATCTCTGAGATGCAAAACCTCTTTTTGGACTCTCGAAAGTTGGAACAGTTGTACGGCGGTGGAAGTAGAAGACGTGCACCGTCGCTGGAGGGTTCGTATGTGGATGTTGAGGATGAGTGGGATGATGAGAATCCTGGACGGACTGAGATGGAAGCATGACTGGATGAGCAGATGATTTTACGCATGGAAACGAACACGGATTGATTTGGGCGGGATTTATTGAGCGATTGAATTTTGCGAAACAGGATCAAATTTGACAACAGAAATTGTTTTGGTATTATGAGACGAAACTCAAGCGATGCGTGACCTGCCACGAACTGACTGCCCCTTTATAGCGCTCGCCATAAATAGCTTATCTCATTCTAGCACACAAGCAAGGGTACTAGATAGCCTCGTTGACAGAATTACAAAGGTTGATTCCGAGCTGAGTAGATCAAGACTGACCTTGTACATCAAGTCTGTGAATATGCCTCCAGCTCAAGGCCCTCAATTGCAGTCTTTTGTTTGGCACTCTCTTGAGCCAGATTGCGGAAGTAGGTCAGGGCCATATTACTCTCGGCAAGCTTGGCAGCAATCTTGGCGGAAATGCGACGGGGATGGACTGTAGGTATCCTCCAGATGATACAAGCCACAGCCAAGAGTCATAAAAGCTATCAGTCAGACTCCGTACGGTTTAGTGACGGCGTCGAATACAGAGCTCTCAGGATAGATATGGGTTCACCCAGGTCAGATTCGTTGGTGTAGGAAAGTCGAATCGGGGCTCGAACAGTTGTTGTGTGAGTTGGTCAGGCATAAATGTCCTGCAGGAATAGTGGAACTCGAGCATATGACATATCACTTCCAGGACTCCCCCCAGACTGTCCGTATCGTAGCGTAGAGTGTAATAAGAAGCTTGGGACCCAATATTAGAATAAGAATAATAGCCTTAGAGTGGGTCTAAGATAACATAGTGTGAGTATATTATTTTGTCTCTTGGATCTCTCGGGAGTTACTTGGCGTTGTCCAGTGCTACTGTTCCTAATGTCAAGCATGCTGGTGGATGTTTGTGTTGGAGGTATTGGTCATGATGGCTCAAAGTATATTCTATATAGGTCTTTATCTGGGGGTCTTTGTCCCTCTCCAGGGTCGTATGTTGATAGGCTTATGACTAACTAATGAATTCGCCCTGTTTCTAAAGATCGTAATCGCGTGGTTTACATCCTTGCGCAACTCGATGAGCCAGTTATCGTAGTCTACACCGTTCAAGGACACGAGAAACTTTTTCTCTTTTTGACTGCAAAGGCGGTCTTGATCTCTGTCGAGCTGAGATCCACATCCTTGTGGATATAATACCCAGGCTTGTGTCTAAGGCTTTGTCGACAAACATCAGCCGTTCAGTTATATTGGATCTGCGAAAGTCCTTTGATGTGGAGCAAAGACAGTGGATCAAGTGACTTATAACTCGAATTACTATCTTCTTCTCCTTTTCTCCAGTGGCCAACCTCTTGGATATCCAGGGCAGCCTCATTCTACTATGGATAAATGACGCTATCCCTGCCGGGCCTCAATTCTTTGTCTCACCCTCATCGCTAGTTGACAGCTGAACAGATCCCTGTCAGATCTCATAGTTCCCTGTGGTTGGCTGAATGTGAGACACGGGCCGCCGACTATTGAAGCTATGGCTGCATAATGATTGACTATCCATTTCTTCAAGGAAATTTTCTCTTGGATAAATTACGGTATGACCTCAGCTGTTCCACCGAGCTGTCGTTCACTTGGATCGCCCTTGCACATGCCGGACCGTGCCGGTAGATCTTCTCGTCTTACATCGATGAGTGTCTCACGTTCCTCGGGGAAGCGGCGTAACTTGGACTTTTGTCCTTGGTTTTACAACATTCCATGTCATTTTTTGACATTCGCCGTGCGTACGAAATGATGATCCTGTGGGGAGACCAGATGAAGGGAGATATCTTGTACGTCACAATGTTCGGTAGATCTTCACCAGCCAGAATGCAGCAGGGGGATGCTATCATTATATAACCTCCTGCTGAGGAGTCTTTCTTTGTTCCCTATAAAAATCTTGTCATCAGATCAGAAGATATCGAAATACTGTTATATTTATCTTTGGAAGAATTAATTGCCTATCATGGGTGAAGTACGACAAGAAGAATTCGATGAGGTCCACGCCTACTTTATTGGCCCCAAAGGGACCAATCTGCCCGACTTCCGAGCAAACATCAATACTATCCTCGATGAACTCCTTGCTGCGCGCCAGAGTTACTATCCCCAGGACCAGGTCTATCCTCCCACTGCCGCTCTATCCTCTTCATGTCCTAACATACGTTGCTCAGGCCTTCATATCTAAAGCATACCGTCGCTCTCCAGTATTCCTCAAAGCACGCTCCGACCTTCGTCTGGCAACAGAAAAGGCAGCACAGCTACTTGGCGAGCACTCGGCACCTTTCTGGTCCCCACGCTATGAGGCGCACATGTGTACTGACCTGACCATGTCGTCCATGCTCGGGTACTTCATGACCATGCTGTACAACCCCAACAATGTCGCTCTGGAAGCAAGTCCGATGACGACGCTTGTTGAGTTGAGGGTTGGACAGCAGCTTTGTAAGCTGTTTGGGTACAATGTTGATGCTCTGAAGAACCCGCTTTCGTGGGGACATATCACCTGTGATGGAACGATTGCCAATTTGGAGTCTATTTGGGTTGGTATGTATATTTCCTCTACTCACTACGAGGCCAGATGCCATGCTGACATCAGAAGCCCGAAACCTCAAGTTCTACCCTCTGAGTCTTTGTCTTGCTCTTCGACGTGGAAAGCTCCAATTCATCGCAGACAGATTCTATGCATCTTCCTGCTTCCACGCTCCATCCAAGACACTCTTCAAAGATCTTCAAGGATGGGATCTTCTCAACCTTCGCTCAGATGTCATCCTCGATCTCCCGGATCAGTTGAACAAACAGTTCGGTATCACGAGCAAATTTCTTGAGAGTGCACTAAATGAGTTCAACATCCAGACCATCGGTCGCGAGGTTTTAGAGAGAGAGTTCAAGGTCAAAGAGCCGATCAAGTACTTTGTCAGCAAGACTCGGCATTACTCGTGGCCAAAGGGTGTTGGTAAGTTGATGTAGACAAGTATTGTTCAAAGAGGCTAACTTGGCGAAAGCAATTGCCGGTCTCGGCTCTGGCAACGTCGTTGGAGTAGACGTGAACAACAGCGCCCAAATTGACATCAAGCTCTTGGAAGAACATCTGCAAAAATGTGTCGAGACCAAGACCGCAGTCTTCGCAGTCGTAGCCATCATTGGCTCCACCGAAGAAGGCGCCGTCGACAGACTCACTGAGATTCTACGTCTCCGCAAGAAATTCCAAGAAGAGCACGGCTTGTCATTCCTCGTCCACGCCGATGCCGCTTGGGGTGGGTACTTTGCCACAATGGTGAACCCCGACAGACGATACAGCGTCGAGGAGCAGACTGATAGCAAGCCTGAGCCGGAGTGGTACTTGGACCCCAAGACAGTCGAGGATATCAAGGCGATGGCCGAGGCTGACTCGATCACGGTTGATCCACACAAGGCGGGTTACATCCCGTATCCTGCAGGAAGCTTGGTGTATCGTGATGGAAGGATGAGACATCTTGTTACCTGGTCGGGACCGTACCTTTCACAAGGGTCGGCAGAGAACATTGGTGTTTATGGTGTGGAGGGCAGGTGAGAGTTTCCAACCCTTCGGCAACTATAGCATCATCGTCTAACTATCCTGTTTCTTAGCAAGCCTGGTGCTGCAGCCATGTCAGCATGGTTCTCCAACCAAACCATCGGCCTCAACCCCCGTGGCTACGGTAAACTCCTGGGTGAGGCAACTTTTACAAGCGCACGGGTAGGTTCTTCAATTCTTCTTAGGCCAGGCTGATACTAACAGTCACTAGTTATCAGCCCACTATGCAACCATGGACAACGAGCACTTCATGTGCATTCCCTTCAACATGCTCCCAGCCGAGAACCAAGGCAACAAGAAGTTCCTCTCTACTTCAGTCAAGAACGAGCGCAAGAAGATCCGCGACCTCATCATCGGCAAAACTGATGATGAGATCTTCAAGTCACCAGAAGCCATGAAGATCATTCGTGATCTTGGCTCCGACACCAACATCAACTGCTTCACTCTCAACTGGAAGCATGAGAATGGTGAACTGAACACTGATCTAGAAGAAGCCAACTATCTCATGAAGAGGGTTGTTGATAGGTTGTCTATCACGTCTCCCAACACCGATCCTTCCACCATTCCGATTTATCTCACTTCCACTCAATTCTTGCCTGAGGACTATGGTGCTTGCGCGCACAAGTTCATGGAAAGAATGGGCGTCAAAAAGTCTGACCAGAGTCTCTTTGTCATTCGAAACGTGGTCATGAGTCCTTTCCCAACAAAGAGAGACTTTATCTCCACCATCATGAAAGACTTGGAGGATGTCGTTAAGGAGGTGGTCGAGGAATGTAGGGAGAGGAACAATCCCCGCAAGCAGAAGTTGCAGTTTCTTGTCCAGGGCAAACCTGATGCATCCGAGGTCTATCTTGTGTTCCAGGCTTCGTTCCACAGCGTGACACGAAGACAGCAGGTCATTTTATCTGGCGAGCTTGATGAAGAGCTCAAGGAGTTTTACAAGACCAGGTTGGACGACAGCGAGGATACTGTCGTCATGTTGGAGACGTGTGAGGATCTGTATGTCAAGGAGGTTATCGAGGAAATTGCTGGCGGAGTCCAGTTGCCGGTCTCCTTGTATGAGAATGGCTTGCAGTATGTAACCCTTCCTTCGAGATCTTCCAGAACCGTACTAACCATTCACAGGGACTATGAGAAGAAGCAGGGCTACATTACTCTCAAATCGATGATCAAGAGCCGTCCACTGAACTCTCTCAATCGTGACATCGAATATCCCGACAAGTTCATGCCCTTCTACCTTTACGGTTCAGAGGATGAAATGCACATCAACCATACCCTAGTCAAATCACCCAATATCGCTCTCTCCGCCAGCAACGTCACCTTCGACCCCCCTCTCACATCCACAATCGGCTCTCTGCTGCCCCAAGGTTTAATTCTCGGCCTTTCCCAAATTCCCGAAGCGTCGATGCAGCCTTTCGCTGAGCAGAACAAGGATCTAGACGAGAACTTTTTCTTTTCTCATGGTAAATCATTCAAGGTTTCTATTTGGGAGGATCCCAAGGCTGGTGACGCTGAAGGACCGCATCTGCTTGACGACCTAGACGATGAGATGTATGAAGGAGTCATGACGCTTGGTGAAAATGTGTTTGTGGATGCAGAGGGGCCGAACAAGGATCAGTTGAAGGGTATCAAGGTTGAGTCGGATGCTTGGCAGAGGAAGTTGGATGAGATTGGAAGTGTATTGGATGGATCGCACACTTGCAAAAACTAGAATCTGGATATTAAGTATGCTTAAAGTGCAAGCAGCGGCTGCGTAATTGATAGGTTGTCGTCTCTCTGTTTCTCGTGGGTCCTGAGCGCAAGTGCCGTTCGGAATAGACTTCCCACTGCACGCTTCCGGACAGGTTATTTTCCCATCTTGCCGGTGACTGCAACGGTCTTCAGATATACATGTGAAGGTAATATCTGAGATAGCCCAGCGTGCGCGATTCAGAAACTCGGAAGTAGCTACCTCGTCAGTCCAAGACAGGTTCATTACAGTGGCAATATTTAGATGCGTGTTATCATGGTCCGGGGGGAGACCGTGTGTGAGCATAATTTTCATGTTTTCTCCGTTGACATCGACGACGGGCAGTGAATAGATTGTCCTGGCTTGATTCGAAGCGTTATTCCAAGGTATGCTCTGACGTTCGACAAGCTCATAAATATCGATACATTTGCTGCAAAAGCCAAGGCTTGCATGTGACATGCGATCTGTATTATCGGGATGCTCAGAGTAAGTAGGAAAGGTGCAGTTTCCAGAAGGGCAATTTAATAGTGCACTAGCGTCGTTAGACAAGACCATCGCGTCTTGTATCGCGTCTTTTATCTTGGGTATTAACTATGAGACGAAGTCTAAGAAGTCTCTCATATCGATGGTGTTCGCAACTGCTATAGTTGCCGCATCACTCTGCGGTTGTATCTCTTGAAGACACTGGTATGTTTGGATCGATTGCTGAGTGAATGAGCCAATACCCAGTGATGGCGCGGCGACAGCAACAGCACCCAGTGCCACGGGCTCTCGGGTCCCTATGACAGGTAGTAGTCGAAGACATCCGGCGACGCCTCGCGAGGCACCATTAAATAGCTGAACGTCTCGCATAGGTCTGAAGCTATTGTGAGAAAGCCAGTTCCACTTGAGCTGCGCCAGGACCTCAAAGGTTACAAGCGCAATGATCGCGCGGAAGAACGTCGCGAGGATGGAGATAAGTGTATTGAGTGTAAGGCCCATCGTTCCCCAGTTTGGTAACTCGTTGCCGTCATACGTGTCCAAGATTAGACAGATAGCGGCAAAAAGCCCGGCCGCAACACAAAGCAGAAGTAGCTCTAGTTTCCAGGCCCATAGGATGTTCTCACTATCGCTTGATGTATTGTCTTTCGTCTTGCGAATGCAGGCAATAAGGTTAAGACCAGAAAAGATGCCCGCCCTGGGGTGGAAGGATGCTTTGCGGATTGCAATCCCGGTAGTTTTGGGTGCTTGAGAGAGATCGTCGAGTTGTTACTCATTTTTGAAGGATATGGTAGACTTGTCTCCAGGGTTCGACTCCCCACTAGATGTAAGAGGCTGTTGTTCATCGGTGATGTCTCGGTCGGCGTACGGTTGAGCTGATGAAGAAGGTTGGATGGAGCCCGGTGGATGCCCTTTGAGTAAGTGACGTTGGGAAGAGTCTGCATCTCCCGATGTGCCAGAGGCAGACATATTGGTTCGTCTTCTTTCTTGGACTCTTAGGTTTTATGTTTTAGTGTAGTGTAACATCATGTACCATCTATAATATGGAGACGTAGAGCGGGCCTATATAGAAGAACAAACGCAACCGGTGTAACAATAGATATTGCCAGTGTCTCTGTTACTCTGCACTCGCTGAACGACAGCGTCATTATGGCCACCTACTGTTGTCGTTACTGGTTGGCATATGCCCGTACCGGATTGAGGCTGCATTACTTGAGATATCAGCACTGGGACACCCGAACAACGTTAGTGCATTGACCTAGACCTAATAAATTACAGCCTGCCTGAGCTGAACCACCCTGTATCAAGCCACTTTCTGACAATAACTTGAGCATGGCTCATTGATTTCTTCAATGTTAATAAAGTCTGTTCTATTAAAGAATTAACCGGTAACCTTTAGAACCTCTTCATTTGTCACATCCGAATTGCAAGTGAAGATTGGTAAAAGCTCTTCACAAGCTATGCCCAACCGCCGTGTCAGCATACGAGATGGGCCGTATAAGCCATTTACAATAAAGCCAATAGCCTATCAAAGCTAGAACTCTTGTTAAACCTGATGGAGTGAGCTCAGATCACGGGCACAATGCAAATCAGCTAAACTCAAAATCTTGTTGCATTGCATATATCGTTTATTGTGATAGCCTCGGATTCATGGTGCTCAGGCTTTATGGCTATTGTGTGTTTATGTATAGAGAATTCGGGCAGAAACCCAGCTTTACAGACATAGATCATCGATCGATGGCTGAGGGATATCGCCTAGCTCGTGACTGCACCAAGACGGCACAGACATCGCGTTCCGTCAAAGACTTGATACCGACCTATCGACACAGAACAGAGCACTAATAAGCAGACCGAAGTATGAGACTACCTAGTTAAGAACTCTCGCTGTATGATTAAGATTTACTGGCCTAGAAACTTCAGGACGTGCACATAGCTGCTATATGCTTCGAAATAAAGGAGGAAAGGGAAAGAGGGAGACTTTGTGCAGCCCCAACTGATTTCGCAACGCCAGAATCTAAGCTATAAATGACTCAAAGGTCAGTCTAAAACTTCATAAACCGAGTCAGTGGCTCCATCTCCTATTCTAAGAAGCGACAGACTATGATACGTCATGGCCATGGCCATGGGAAAATCAGGCTCGGGGCTCAAAAATGCCTTGTCTAGCCGCCCGAGGCGCAAGAGCTACTAAGATCGACCACCAGTTAGAGCATGTTCTCCAAGACAGGGCGCAATTGAGGCACATCTGAACAACCGTCACTTTGCAATTGGTCCAGAAGGCCACTGAATCGCGAGAGCTGCATCAGAGCTAAATACTCAGCCGCAGAGCCTGCTTCAAGGGAGATCCAAAGGGGCAAAGAAACCACTCGAACTGGCCAAGGCAGAATCGGACGAGGGCTGAAGACCTGGTTTTGTTGTTATATAACATTTACCGATGTCTGGAGACTTTTGACGGCTTTGAGACGTCTTTTTCGCTAGTTATTCCCCTGACAGAGCCAGCTTCTACCACATTGCCATGCAGGCTTTGGAGGAAGGAGCGCACACGACACCTTCCTTCCTGCCATTTACCGCACAGGGCATCCTCCCTCATTGCTCTTGCCTCAGGTCATCATGCCTAAGGAAGGGACGCTCAGAATAAAAGGCGACCGGAACAGAATAACCCAGCTAGCGTCGGACCGATCTTGAAGTAACCACTCTCACTTTTTGACATCTCCCTTCTTTCGCTTCCCTACCATGCCAGGGCTACTCCTCTCTTTGAGCCTCAGGCCAGACGCCCTTTTCGATGTCAGTATCCTGCTTTTTCAAGGCGACCGCGTCTCCTAATGCAAACCCCAGGCCCTGTCACCTGGAAAAGACTATTTGTGGCAACAACGACAGTAGCCAGACAACCATGCAGAATACAATAAGCTATCACTGCCCGAATCACAGCTCGAAGCTTAACAGAGCCGCACCATGCTGACAAACGTTTGTACTTTACCGGCAAACCGTTGATGCCATTTACTTACCCAATATTACAGGCCGTCCTGCAGGATATGCTTTCCTGCCTATCAAATTCCACGGACGACTATCCTGCGTGTCTGCAGGATATTATTTCCTTCTTCTACAGGGTTGATTCAGACGCAGTGATCAAACTCTAAACCACCGGCGAATAGAGTCAGGCCAATTGCCAGCGCAAACTCGCGATGCATCGTGCGGGCGACCGAAGCGACACCGAAACAAGGACAGGCCGTACCTTTGTCGGTATTACAGTTATACTATGTGGAATTACTTGAATGATCGAGTCCCTATCGGGCACGCTCTCTCTTGGTCCATACTTCTGCCAACAACTCTTTCATCTTCTCTCTGAACGACTGCTTTTTGGTGTCCTGTGTTCAAGATGCCTTATCTTCAAATGACCCAGCCAACTGGTTCCACCCACGCGATCCAAGGTCATGGCAGTACCTCTCGGTCCTCGTCATTTGCGGAAGTCACCCCCTCAACCTCTTACAACGGGTCCCCTATCGAAGCGTCTGGGGACATTCCCCATCCACAAGCTCCTTGCATGTATGTTTGGCATCAAACTCAGGACGGCACCAATTAGTGACTAACAATTCCAGTGTTGAGAAGATATCCGCGTCTGTTGAAAGTCCGGCTCGATCGAGGATCCTCGCTGTCACGGCCTTGAACATATTCGTCTATGACAGGACGCTCAACGCTCATTGCGATAGATGGATTTGTCCATTCTCCAACTGCAAGCGAAGCTTCTTAAACCCTAAGGCGATGATGTCCCATGCAGCAATATGTACTCACGTTTCCGCCGACGGCGCCTACTGTAACTGCTGTTGCTCTTATTACGATTTTCCCGGGCAAGGGCCAGCTCATGCAACTGTCCATGGTGACAGCGCGCCTCCTACCGTCAAAAGCTCTGCTATGACGAAAGGCAAAAAGAAGCTCATTAATCTGATCTCCCGTTATTCTGGGTCAGCATCGTCCTCTCGAGAACAGCTCTCTACCCTCAGCTCTTCGAAAGCAAGCTCCTCTTTCGGGATGGAGTTCCCATTGGACTCCACGCTTGCTTCCCGGAAGGAATCCATGGTTTCAGAGCTTAGTATGACGGGTCTGTTGACAGACCATCCACCAAGGACCGGGGCCGCAGAACTCTGTGCTGATGATGAGATCGTTGAAATTGACACTTTTGGTGCGTTTCAGAACTCCTCAGTCTTCCTGTCCAACACGGACTCCCACGCACAACAGCCCCCGGCCCGGTCAACAGTCTCCACGCTGTCAACGATAGGCTGCGCAGAGCCGATGGGTACGGGTTATGGCGACCTCTGCATGTCGCCCACGGAGTATTCCACTCCTGACGTTTACAATGACACCACTCAACGATCATTCAATGGAAGTGTTTCAAATGCTACCGACAGCTCATGCCATCATGCGCAACACTCAGATTTTACTCCTCAGAGTTTTTCTTGGGATGTGGACAGTCAACAGGTCGAGGCTCAATGGAACTTCTTTGGCCAGTCTGCCACGCCACCACAATCCACACCAGGCCTCATTGTCGATGTACCAAACTTCTCATTGCCTTTCCATATTCCGCCATCGGAATACAGTGGCGAAACGTTTGGCTCCGGTATCCGTCACCCTAGCGGGCACGTAGATACTCTTCAACAGGTTGTAGCCCAGTCCCAGTATGATTTTGGAGAGAGCTTTGACTTCTCAAGTTATCGACCGCCCGGGTACACTCCTACGGAGGCCGGAATCGTGTCTAGCAATTTGCAGCAATTTGACATCACAGAAAGCCCCGCAGCGACCGTGTCAATATCACAGAGAGAATCTCCAGGATCCTCTAGTTTCAGCCGGAATGGCGACGGGGAAATCCGCTGCCTCGAATGCGTCTATCAGCCGGGAGGTGCAGAGGCTACGAGAAGGGCAAGGCTGAAGAGGCATATCCAGAACACTCATTTTAGTACAGATGTGTGGCCCTGTAACAGATGCGGATATCCCTTTACTCGGAGGGATAACCTTGTGGCTCACCAGAAAGGAGTGATGTGTAAGAAGGGCAAGACTCAACAGCGGTCAACTTATCGAAGGAGAAACCAAGGTGGGCGGCCTAGACCAACATGGTAAACTTTACACAGTCTTCGATTATTTCGTCATCTATTTAGCGGTGGACCGGCGTATCGTTACAATTGCTCAGCTAGCGATGAGGATCTATTTATTCAATGAAGAATTGACCTAATTTCCACTATCGTCGAAACCAAAAAGTGATAACACAGTGGCAGCCTTACTATGATAACACGGTGGCAATGGCAAACAGAGTGACGAGCTCGAGAGTCAGAGGGAATTGAACGAAGTTGGGGGGAGCGGGAAACCCTGTACTCGGAGGCTCTGTTCATGGGTTCTTGCTATAATTAGGCGTCCGATCCGGGGAAGCTGAAAAAAAAAGCAAAGGGAGACAAAGCAGGGTTCATGTCCCTTTCAAGCCAAACAGCGTTGCGATGTGACAAGCCCTGCAGGGTAAGGAGTGTGTCGGCAGCCGCCTCATGACTGGTCCAGCCAGATGTCTACCTGCAAGGCAACTCTTTTCTTCCCCTTTTTGGCTTGGTCGTTTCTGCATTCGTAATTTACCAGTACCAAGAGGCCGAGATATCCATGTGTACTGGAGCAAACGGGGGATCATTACTATGGTCTTGTGTAACCAGTGATATTTCATAAGTGATGTTATGATGCAGTAATCTGTTTCATCCTACATGAAGGCATTCACAGCTGGGGTGTAGTGGCAGGACTGACGCCGGCCCTCCAGGAAGTCGCTGCAGGGAATTATTATGAAATGTTCGTGATGAGGGAGTGGGAAATGGAACGGGTTAATTGATTACCTGGTTGCTCGATGAGTAGATATATAGAATGAGATCCAACTTCAACGGCCACAGATCTCTCGGATCAAGAAAAATCAAGATATCAATTCCTTCGAAAACAAGCCATGGGAAATCCCTTGTCAAACAACACATCTATACCGTGAGATTTCCCCGTTACAGAAATATTTGACAGTCGCTAATCGTCCATAAGTTCAAAGACTCTACCGAAACTGATATCCGGGAGTTTGAAGAACATACCGGATGGACTTGGCATGATGGGTAATGCGTTGAAAGAACAAAATCACGAGAAGGTGGCTTTGGGTCTAACGACTGTGCGTACGGAGATGAAGACATATTGTGAGGAATGGCAGAAGAAGTTTAATGAGATCAAGTAAGGTCAACTGAATGTGGTTTTCGATATCAAGAGAGATTGGTATAAATGATAATTATGGAAAATAAAATATATATGTTTAGATAACTCGCCTTGTGTTTTTTGTCTGCTTTTATACACTGGTGACATTTATAAGTTAATACCGATATTTCGGGAAAACCCGTAATTACTTTGTAACTACGGAGTATTATCAGAAGATTTTCGCTTATCTCACGATCTGATCTGTAGAGAATGCCCTTCCGGAATGTCGTGCCACAGTGCAATAAGAGACAAGTACAGCTAGCCAATTATATTTATTTCTTATAAATTTCTAGTTAGGTCTTCTGTAGATTTATATATAAGTCTATAAAATAAATAATAATACAAACTAAAAATCTAAACTAGATTATAGTTTTAAAAAAAGCAGATTTTAACAAAATAAAAATAGAATTATTTTAAAGTACTACTTAATATGAATGAGGCTGCTACTAGATAATTATATAAGTAAATTGATTGAGGATTGACAATTAAAGGCAGGGCCCCTAGCTGTATTGGGGTTAGCTGTGCCTTATCTCTTATCGGCCGGCTTATCCCTTATCGCGCTGTAACCGGAAGGGCTAAAACCCAATTGGTGTTAATAGGACTTCACAGCTCACAAACTGATTCAACAAGGATCAGGTATATCTAATAGATCTCAGATAACCTCAATGTAGGGCCTAACAATGCACTGAAATGTTTTTCTATCGTGATAGATGCATGTGTTGCAACCGCTGATGAAGTCATCCTCCGTACCGCAATCCTCTACCCTACGGTTCATTCTATACATTTAATGTGGCCTCAGGCGACAAAAGTCCGGCGCAAAATGTGGCGAAGGCAAGTTCTGGTCTATGCGTTTCCCTCTATAATTACATCTTTCAAGCTATTAACTACATAGAACCAACAGAGATCTAATGTAGTCCGCAAGAATGTCCATTCATAAACCATCGCGTGCTATGACCTTTACTGGGTATGTTTATTAATCGTCTCTAAATAGCATTTCCTGACTTTTGATCTTGTTAGTTGCTGGACATGCAAAGCCCGCAAAGTCGCGTGCGATGAGCGACCAATCGCTTGTAAGAACTGCGAAAAGCGAGGTGTGACCTGCGGCGGCTATGGTATCAGATTGCAATGGGTGTCAGACCCGCTTGCAGAGGTTCACACAAGTTCCGGATATAAAGGGCGTAGGACTTTGAAACTAGGTATTTGTGTATTGTATTGTGTCGAGTTCACACGTTGACTGTGCGTGCTATAGATCAGGCCTCTGCAGTCCATGAGTCTGAGACGATTGACATCTTCCTCTCGGATATTGATAGCGATATCCAAACAAAGCTTTCATCTCGTCGGGGCCCTTTCTCTGTGTTTCCAGCCGGAGGGGCCAGTCCTGCGGAGATGGACATGCCACACACAGTATCCGAATCTTCATCTGCCACTACGACCACCCAGGATGGTGAACTGTTACACTATACTCATCTGGAACAGTCGGCAGAACACCATATCACTTGCCAGTCACCACAACCGGCTGGACCAGATCTGGACTCCAATATGGAACTCCTGCTGTCCTCTGAGCCTACCAGCTCGTCATTTGAGCTGTTTTCTGCAGTCGAGCATACCTCGGCGAGCACGAGTCTCATCGACCAAGTGCCAGCAAGCGAGGGTCCGCATAGCGAACAGTATTCAATAGCAGAGGTTAATCCTGATAAGACGAACAGCCAAGACACATCAGCTGTAGAGACAGGTATAACTCCATTCAGACGTGAATGTGGCCATACACGTAATATATATACAGGCATATTCCAAGACTCAGAAATAGCTTTTCTGATGAGCCATTATGATACTCATGTTGCGAGTCTTCTGATGCCAGTTGCACACTCAGAAAACCCGTTCCGGCGCCTGTATCTCTCGACGGCAATTGAAGGTATCATGAATCACGACTCCTCCGTACGAACGTCAAAAGGAATGGCATACACTGCCCTTTATCAGTCTCTGTTGGCATCGGCAGCCTTTCACCGCTGGAACTGCGACCAGCGACAGGTCATGCATCGAGAAACAGGAGCCAAATACCGTTACCGGGCCATTCAATCACTACAAAATGCAGTTAGTAACACTGTCTCGGTGGCCAACTACCAGGTTCTTATGATGGCGATCTTGTCTCTTGTTACTATTGGTGTAAGCTTGCTACAATTTTGGCCTTTTTGTGAGAGCTGCTGACACTCCTGTAGGTCTTGTCGGGAGAGGGTGAAGACTTTCACCTACATATAGAAGCGGCCACGCAACTCCGCAACTCACGAAGTCGGTGGAAATTAATGAGCCGCACCTCCCAGCAGCTGAACCAAGTTGGCGCTTTTTTGGCTTTACTATCCCGTACCATGTCCTTCAAGGCTTCTTCGCTTCCGTGGAGCGACAGCAATGAGCAGGCGACTGCCGCAGAAGATGTAACCATACAATCAAGCGCCTGTTACGAGTATATATATGGTATCAAGCCGAGTATTGCCGCAGCAATCAACCGGACTTGTCGTCTCGCTGAGCATTTGGTCCGGTTTCGAGAGGAAGGAGAACAGCAAATGCCCGAAGCCTTCTTGGAGCAATGCGAAGAATTGGGGGATATGCTAGAGTCATGGAGATTAGAAGAAGAGAGTCCCACGTTACTTTCGAGTGATGATGACCTTGGGAACTTGATTTTCACTCACCAAGCAAAGGCCTGGCACGCTGCTGCGCTCATCTACTACTATACTCGCATCCAAGGTGCTCAGCCGACGGACCTCATCCAAGAAACCACTGTTGTGGCGGAACACATGTACGCCACGGAGGATATCAAATCAAGATTGGGCGCCTTGAGACAAGACAATCCCATGGCGCCGATAACTTGGCCAGCTTTTGTTGCGTCGTGTAATGCTATAGGGAACATGCGTCAAGTATGGAGGACATGGTGGGAAAGACTGCAATATTACAAGATCGGAAATATCGCTAAGCAGTGGAGTGTTGTGCAAAGCATTTGGGAAATTCTCGACACTGCGAAGAACAGGGGGGTTCAAAGTGATTGGACCAAGGCATATGACAAAGTAGGGATACATATATTACCGGTATGATATTTCATTGATGGTTATGCTCATCTTGGTATCATGCCAATGTTAGTCTTCATGGCTGCTTAGCTGTACGGAGGAAACGATACTCTCTGGGTCTCGAGGCTTCATCCACTTGGCCAGCCGGGACTTGACACATATTTACACGATTTTGGAATGGCGTAATGAGTGATACTTGTCTTGATCACCTTGTAAAAGGTGTCAAGTTCTAGGTTAGTACCTGGTGATTGTCCTAGCGCTGCTGGGTTTGCCAGATGTAGACTAAACTCATCAGACCACAGACCCATTACCTGAGACTCGGAGTCTGTAGCCTTTGTAATGTAGAGGAGGAGGCGAACAATTACAAGGACAGTGTTGGGTGCAAAATAAATGGAGCAAGGCTTTCACAAGTGGAGACGAAGAGCAAATACAAACAGGGGTTAACTTGCGCGCAAACTAATCTATGCAACAAAATAAGATATATAAGGACAATTCTCAAGCTGCAAAACGAAAGATACCATAACTTACAGATTCAATCTCTCAATTTTATCACAATGTCGTATACACAACAAAAGTCTTTACCTCTTGGGGCTTATATCCTTGAACGACTCAAGCAACTCGGCATCGTCTCCATCTTCGGTGTTCCTGGCGACTACAATCTCCAGCTACTTGATTTCATCGAGCCGGCCGGTTTACATTGGGTTGGAAATTGCAATGAGCTGAACGCAGCTTATGCTGCTGATGCATACTCCAGGATCCATGGCTTTGGAGCTGTTATTACAACCTTTGGCGTAGGTGAACTGTCAGCTATCAATGGCATTGCAGGCGCCTACGCTGAGAGAGCCCCAGTGATACATATCGTTGGCGCGCCGTCACGCAATATTCAAAGTTCTCGGACACTTGTCCACCACACGTTCATCGATGGAGACTATCAGCGCTTTGCAACTATGTATGCTCATGTCACAGCTGCTCAAATGAGCTTGACAGATGCCCATACAGCTCCCGACAAGGTTGATTGGGTCATCGAACATGCCATAATTCAACAACGACCGGTCTATCTCCAAATCCCTGAGGATATGGCCAACGTACCAGTCTCTGCTGTCAACCTGCGTTCCAAACCCATCATTAGTCTTCCGGTGCCTACACAAATCGACACAAATTTCGTGGATTCAATCTTAGATGGGCTATATGCAGCTAGAAGGCCATTAATCTTGGTCGACGGCGAGAGCAGAAGCCTCGGCGCAGTTGACGAGATTAACCAACTTGTTACAATTACAGGCTGGCCGACATGGACATCACCATTTGGGAAGGGACTTGTCAATGAAGAATTACCAAACGTTCATGGGGTCTACCTTGCCAACTATGGCGATAAATCCTCGTTGGAGTATTTCAAGACTTCAGACCTCATTGTCTTTCTTGGGCCACATTTAAGTGATATCAACACTCACATCTTTACCGCCATTCCGGAGGAATCTCGCACGATTGCCCTCTCCCAGGACCAGATCAAAATCTATGGCAAAACACTACGGGATATATCGGCTCGTAACACGATTCAAAAGCTTCTCGAGAGAATTGATCTCTCGCGACTTGTGGAAGTAGATGGCCCGGACATCTTCGCGCGGCCAACGCCCACACCCCCACCATCTGAAGTCCTTTGCCAAGATATTTTCTACCCTTATATCAACCCAATGTTTCGTCGCGGCGACATTGTTCTTACAGAGACAGGCACAGCTGCTGAGGGTGGCCAAGTCTTCAAGCTTCCACAGGATTGCCGGTTCTTTACAGCGGTTACATGGTTGTCAATCGGTTACATGCTCCCCGCCACACTTGGGGCAGCCTTAGCCCAGCGAGACAGGGCCAGGGAAGATGGGAATACCGGCGGCCGAGCTATCCTTTTCATTGGGGACGGAAGCTTCCAAATGACTGCTCAGGAACTAAGCACAATTATACGAGAAAATCTCAACGTCATCATCATCATCATCAATAACAATGGCTATACCATCGAGAGGGTAATCCATGGCAGACATGCTAGTTACAACGGGATCTCGCAATGGAATCATCAGCACGCCCTGGGGCTCTTCGGGCTGAGTCAAGATGAGTGTTCAAAGCGGTATTTTTCAGCAAGAACGTGGGGGGAGCTAAAGAAGGCTCTTGATTCGCAGAGTGTACAGGAGGATGATGGTGTCAGATTAATTGAGGTTTTCATGGGCCAAGAGGACTGTACAGGAGAGCTGAAAGATTTGCTTGCAGAACAAATCGCGAAGGAGAACAAGTGTAATTAGATGGACATTTCAATTAGATATTGTGACGGAATCTCAAGAAGGAATATTAACATGATTAACTACTTTACAATAAATGACCAGGAGAGATGCGACTCTAGCTGACACTTGATTAAACGGCTGTACTGAAGCGAATGGTGTGGCCACCTCGATTATCCAAGATCATGGTCTTCAATTCACACATGAGCTTCACTTAGCCTTTAGTCATCTTGAAGGCGGCAACTTGTTTGGAAAAATAGCATATGGAAAAAAGACTTCGGAAATGCAGAGAAGAATACTCTGGTGTCGATGGCTAGTAACGTGGGTTGGTGGAGAAGAAGACAAAGAAAAAGAAGAACCCTCCACTACTGGGAATCGTTCTGTCGTGTTACTTCAAGGCGGGGTTGACGTGGGGTATCCTTGAAGATAATGAAGTTAGAGTCATCAAAAAGCCAATCACATGCTACAAATACCACCAGCACTAATAAAGAATCCTTGCAGATGTATCGAACCAAGTCTTGGCTAAAGTGGATACTTCGGAGTCTCTTGCCTCTGTCTGAATATCGAACTAGCCTAGATCAACCATCAGGAATTCAGTCAACTCCAGAAACCCTTCAACCACGTTTCGTGACATGGCTTAGCTAAAGGACCAACACAAATAGTATTTCCTTTACGTAATGGCACAGCTCAACCGTAGTAGACCAGGTACGACCGAATTGAAATTTGTGTGCTTCTATGAGCATAAGATACAGTCCGTGTTGGGTAATCTGCGCGCATCACATTAAGAGATAAACCTCATGTTGGCCACTTATTTACCCAGCTTAATCACAATCAAGACTTAATCACACACAAGAGTCACTTTCCCCTTCAAACTCGTTCTCATCCTACTATTATCGGCCATGTCTTACCGCGAGCCTGTCTACACCACCGCTGCCTGCGAGCCTCTCCCGCAGTTTTCCCAAGCTGTCAAGTACAATGGCATGGTATATTGCAGTGGTGCCATTGGTATAGACCCCAAAACCAACGAGCTTGTTCCCGGCACTACAACAGATCGTGCACGTACAGCGCTTCTAAACTTGAAAGCTGTACTCGAAGCTGCGGGCAGTAGCATGGATCGTGTTGTCAAGGCGAACATCTTTCTGGCGGATATGAAGCACTTTGACGCTGTCAATGTTGCATGGGATGAATTCTTCCCCGAAGACCCTAAACCTGTAAGTTCTGTTGATGGAATGACGCTGAGAATTGAACAACACCTGACTCTGGAGGTTTTTAGTGCCGTACTTGCGTTGCTGTCCACCAGCTGCCATTGGGTACCGACGTCGAGATTGAGATGATAGCAAGCTATGAGTAGAACGTTAGACAGTTATGATTGTCCCACCTTCACAACAATGGCATAGTGTGATATTAGATTGCTGGCTTCTATTGTAGCCCATAGGCGTGAGTGACATAACATATATCTAGGCAAAGCTAGATGGTTTTTGATGACAGCTAAGTAGAATGTAAGTTGGTTTTAACCTCATTGCATACCCCCCAGGTGACAGATCAAGGTTACACATCGGAAAACACAATGATAAATATACACATCATGACCGATGCCTTCAACACAGTCATAGAATGTAAGTAACAACACACATGTCTATAGTGATTGTAAGATTTACCTAGGGGCTGTTGATAACCAAATAACCAGAAACCAACAATAGTTAACTTAAGCAGGGCGATATTGGTATGAACTACAATACTACTATCGCCTATCGTATAGACGCCGGCATGGCTCATCTAAAGGAGATATTTATCAATATAAGCCCCAAGCTCCCTCAGTCCAGCAACAAGAACATCAGTCTCGCACACATATCCCATCCTTACATAGCCCTTGAAATCCACATCACCCCCAAAGCATTTCGAGCCAGCAACAAGTAAGATATTGGCCTTCTTAAGGAGATCAAGACACAACTGCGTGTCATCAACAGGTTGACCACTCTTGTCTTGGAACTTGACAAAGGCTGTGGTACCAGCCTTGGGTTCAATCCAAGAGCACACCGATTTATATCGCTCCATGAAGGTTTTGAGTATCTTTGCGTTGGTTCTTGCAAGATCAATGTTGCGCTTGACGAGTGAGGGTCGAACCTCTGGCGATAATGCATACGTCGCAATCTGATCATCAATCTGGGAAACGCTGATTGTCGTGTAATCGCGTGCTGACATGATAGCCGACATAATAGACTTGTCCCTACTGGCAATCCAGCCCACTCGGATACCAGCTAGTGCATATCCCTTGGACATCGATCCTGTGACGAGAGTTTTCTCGTAACCACCGAGTGCCGTTAGTGGCTCAGGTACCTCGGCTTCACCTGAGGCGCCGCCATGGAAGAGGGGACGATAGACCTCATCCGAGAAGAAGATTATGCCTTTCTCTTCTGCGATGGCTGCGATTTGGGATAGGGTGCGGCTTGAAATTGGAACTCCAGTAGGGTTGTTAGGGTTGTTGATGATGATCATCTAGCAATGTTAGCTTGCGAGATAATAAAACCTTTGCTAACTCCTACCTTTGTGTTACTTTGGATCAGATTAGCTAATTCGTCAACATCGGGAACAAATCCATTCTCCGCCCGTAGTTTCCACAACGTGACTTCGGCACCCAAGCTTCGAGGGGTGTCATAGAGCTGTTGATAGGTTGGGTAGACGCATATCACATGATCCCCTGGTCCTATCAGGGTGTAGAGAGCCAGAAAGTTGGCCCCGATTGCGCCCTGGGTGAGTACAACATTTTCGGCCGCCAGACGAATCTTGTCAGAGCTACAATGAGCAGCAATTCGTTCTCTAAGCTTCCGAGACCCAAGAATAGGACCGTAAGTCATCTTGACACTAGTATCGATGGGTGTCTGAGCTGCTCCGTCTGCCGAGGTAGACATGCTGACCAAGTCGTCTATAGACACGGATGCAGCGCATGTCTCGGCGACGTTGAGGACGTTGGGCGTTGTTTCATACTTGTCCATCCATTGCTCTACAGCAAAGGGGGTGATATGAACCATGGTTATGGAGTAATCGGGGTGTTGTGCTGGCTGCTGCTGAAATTATGGGCGGTTGGACGTATTATTGTAACTTGAGACTTGTATACAGAAACACAGAATGTTAAAGGAGATAAGAAACGAATGATTTATACTTCAAGATGTAATCAAGGTTAACTACCTACTTGACACACCTCGCCGGACTGATGCATAAGGAAGCGAATAAAGGAGACCAGGTCACAAGCCTGGCTCTACTAGGAATGACAACGCCCCACAAATAAATTAGTCGTCTCGGAGTCTCTTGCACCAGTTAAAAAAGACTCATTAACTACTCCATAAAACGCCTCTTATCTCTAATTGGAAAGTCTTCTATCAGCAAAATATTTGCACCATCTGTTAAACCGGGAGGGAGCTAGTGACACATTGGACTGTGGCTTAACACCTAATGACTTGGACGCAATACAACGCAGACATGTTTGCATTTGGCCTATTCGGGAACGTAAAAACATATGCATGTGCAATTACTTTTCAAGTAAACTTTAGCTAGCCTATCAAACTAAAATCGCTGCAACAAGAGGTACTCCATATAGTGCAATCAAATTCATAACAACACCATGTCCCGCCTCATTAGGTCGAATCTCCACAGGCCCAGTGGGAGTTGAAACTGCACCTGTGGGAGTGCCAGTGCCAACCACAGGTGGTATGACGGTGCCAGTTTCGGGTCGCAGGTTAGACAAAGAAGCTATGCTTGCGGACTCTTCACCTCCACCACTTCTACCAGGTCCAGTGGGGACTGCAGTTCCTTGAGTACCACGGTTAGGCTCTGTTCCTGTGACATCTGGTGGTCTTGTCTGTCGTGGTGGTGGGACTGTAGTTTCCTGACCCGCTGGAACAGATTCCTCCCCAGTGGCCTCTGGTGGGTTAGTTGGTTCTCTCGGTGGTGCCTCAGTCTCTTCACCACCGGGGCTAGGCTCTGTTCTGGAGATCACTATTGGAATGCTCGGCTTCCTCGTTGGTGTTGAAGACTTGACGAATGATAGTCCCTGGACTGTAACAGCCACAGGGCTGTCTCCAGCCTTTTGAAGAACTTCGACAACTGGATTTTGCACAAATCGAGTCTTTTCGCTCTTGATGCGTTGGAACTTGCCAGCAGTCTGCTCGACCTCTCTATCGTAGATAACCTTCTCGTCTATAATCATCTGGAGACGGTTGCCTCTCGCCCGTTGGAAGAGCGACCTCTTGCGTCGACCGGTAGTGCCCATTGGTTCGACTTTGATCAAAGCTCTGAGTTCGACAAGAGTACCTTGTTCAATTTCCACTGGTTGCTCGACTTTGAGCGTGAACTTTGCTTCTCCGTTAGGGGGAGGTTCAAGCACACTATGATGTATGTTAGCCTTTATCAGATGTAACACTCTTGATGGATCAGACTTACATTGCTTCCTCTCCGCCAATCATAGTAAACCTTGCATTGGGTCCGAGTGAGGCTTCTTCGAGATCTAATCTAGCGACTCCGGCTGTAGGTTCAATAGGAGGATTGGTGATTGTCCTAAACCCTGACGGTGCTTCCTCCGTTGGTTCGGGTTGGCCACTAGGCTCATTGGAGGCTGCAGCTGTGGCCTCTGTATTGGCAGGACCTTCAGTAGGCCCTTCCACGGTCTCTCCAGGACCGACAGACGGACTTGGAACCTCTGCTGTGGTGGCAACTGGAGCCGTAGCTTCAGTTTGGTCAGTCGGGACAGTTGGAGGAGATGCTTGAGTTGGCTGATCAGATTCGGGCGCAGGTCCTGTTGAAACATCTGGTGCAGGTGAAGCGGTGGTGTCGGGTTCACCAGTTGGCTGAGCAGATTCACTTGGTGGAATAGACTCAGTCGGAACTCCAGTGGATACAGGAGGAGGGAGGGAATCGGTTGGTTGTTCAGACACGGTTGGCTGAGGAGATTCGCTTGGAGGCGAAACCTCTTGAGTAGGTGGGAAAGTATCGGTTATAACATCTGGTTCCGTGGTAACGCCTGGTTCAGTAGATGGGAATGACTCGGTTATAACATCTGGCTCTGTCGTGACATCTGGCTCAGTAGTTGGGAACGAATCGGTTATGACGTCTGGTTCTGTGGTGATACTCGGCTCGGGGGTCGGGAATGAGTCGGTTATAACATCAGGCTCTGTTGTAACACTTGGTTCGGTAAACGAGTCGGTTATAACATCAGGCTCTGTTGTAACACT
>JAEKIX010000074.1:0-44506 GCA_018886245.1 Fusarium brachygibbosum | reverse complement strand
AATCCCGAGCCGGAGGTCACATTCGCTGGCCGGTATGGGGGTTCGGGAAGTCCGATTTACGATTTTAATCATTGGACTATGGTGCATACTATGCCTGCTGGATTTGAGGGCGTTCCTGAGATTATCATTGAGTTTGAATGAGAAATTCCCATGGAGAGATGAGGAGCGACCTGTTGCTTGCAGTTTTCGTGTGCATAAATATCCGTGGAATACCTCTGTTATTGTGCCTTTCTCTCGGCGATCCGCCCTATATCGATTTTTTGACTGACCGTCTGCCACACCTCCCCGAGCAGCTTATCTAGCAGCCTCTGTGCCTCCATAACCTTATCGCGCAGTGTGCGGGTGAAATCCTCGATGCTGATGTGCTCGCCCATGTAAAATAATGCCTCTCCGTCGTCGGACCATCGTATCGACGACTGCCCTCCCATCTTCTGTCGGTAACCTTTCCCGTATGCCATCCATCCGATGATCGTGCTTATGACAGTGTGGGTTCCTATACACATCCTCACGGTATGCCGTTCTTGAAATGCAAGCACGGCCTCAATCCCAATCTCATCTCGATCTAGTGGCTGATTCTCAAATACAGCCTCTAAAAAGAACAGCCGGGACCACCACACTATAGCAGCCAGCAGACCGGTATATAAATGCGGCTCGATATAGCCCATCGGGCGTTGTTTAATACCAAGCGCCGCACAGAAGCATAGTAGCGAGTTTGTATATGTATTTCCACCAACGTGAGTTTTGATCGAAGCCACGATAAAATTAAATATGGCTCGATCCAGTGCACCATGCTGCGAGCTAGTGATACCTTCATCTCCTCTCTCGTCTTCGTCACTATCATCGTCATCTTTATCTTCGTCTTTGTCCATGTCCTCGTCTTTACTCTTAGCTTCTCTCTCTGCCGCTGTAGAATCTGCTGTTATGACTGCTTGGAAGCCCATCTCTCTCGAACTCTTCTACATCATCGTGTAGCAAGTTCCACTGCTCATCCGTAAAGCGAACGGCCCAGCGTTGAAGCGCTTCCTTACGACCGATACGGTATGCCTTCCAGCAAAATCTTACGTAGCGGTGACCGACAGACCTATACTTGCTCATCGATGCCTCCTTGCCTTTGCGGCCAGACGGTACACCACTCGGGCTCGTTGATGTGATGCTAGCGAGCTACTGTAGCGTCTCTGTCGGCACGCTATAGAGCCGCCAGCAGCAACGGTCCACCTCACGATCAAAGCTCTGTCCGAGTCGGCTGAGCAATAGTCGCTCACGGGCTGCTTCCTCGTCTTCTTGCCTCCCAGCTGACCTGCCTGTTGCTGCCCTCGCCCGTATCCACTGGGCTGCATTGTGAATGTTAATCAAGTCCCGGGAGCCAAAGTGTCGTACCCAACCTAGCCTCTTGACCCACGGCGAGTCACGGTCAATATCTTCCTTCAAGTCGCCCTTCCGTAATCGCACAGCATCTTCCTCTTTCAATTGAGCCTGACTTGCAGCAATGACCTCATCCATAGCGCTCTGACTTCTACCATTAGCTGTGTTAGCTGTATCGGACGGGCCGTTGCTATCGCTGTCGTCTCGAACGATCCAGTAGCGCGCGTAATGTCCTCCCATCCAGCTCTGTAGCAATACCTCAGTCCATCGATCCTCTGCTGCATCATGCACTGCCTTTCGCCAATAACGGACAATATTATCGCGTGCAATAGTAAGATATCGGCATATGCAACAGCTATATCCATTGGAAATAGTAAGCTATTCAATTGCCGGACTATTATCGTATGGTAGTATAATAAGCGTCAGGTCAGCTAATTCAAATGTGCCAAAGTAGTCCTTAATGTCCTTGTCCTTAAGCACTCGGCCCTTGAGCTGATACTATCGTCGAAAATGTGAGTCACCGCCAACGCCGGGCCGAGCGGCTGCTCGATATAGCCGGCAGATCAGTATTTGATAGTCTTGATTAAGCTGTATGGTATCCTCTATTGCAATTTGATATAGCCTCTTTGATCTTGGTGATTAAAACTAAAGAGAGAAGTAGTCTCGTTGTTTTTCTCTGCTGATTGCAGTCCCCTGTTATCAGCGTTGTTGTGCTAACCCCATGTCGGCGCTAGCACACCCCAAGTGTGGGATTGGGGTTATCTTTGACCAATCAGTAGCTCGGCCCAGCATCAGACGATTCATCATAAAAATTCAAGCGAGATAACCCCATTTTGGTGGCCGATTGATGATCAATCGCGTCTTAATAGTTCCTAGGGTGCTGTTTATATAAAGGCAATTCCTTAAGTCGGGATTGTCCATTGGGGTAGTTATGCCGGCCTCAGTGCTATTTATAGGCGTCTTAACGGACTACGACGCCTGTAAGCTGGTGATTAGGTTTGGATCTTTGGAGCTAAAGGCGGGCTAACTTTAACTGTTCTCTCGCTGCAGTTCTTCTCCCGGGAAGCGTGCAGAATAATAGGCCTGGCACCATTTCCTACCGTGCTGGCTTCAGAATTGGTAAATTCTCTACAATATCACTGATACCGAGTAATAGGTTGGCTGAAGTGCTCCTCAGTACAACTCAATACGTGGATAACATGCCTCGTACATATGAGAGGGGTTGTGCGGTATGGGCAAGTGGGATGGGTAGACGTCTTAGCAGGCATGATCCAGGAACCTATCCTCCAAGCGACGACCGCGCCCGCAAATTGCGGCGCAGCTAACTTTAAGTTTCGGCAATATAGATCGGCGCTTGGATATTGACTACTGGTGGCCGCCTTTGGGTGGGGGAGTGGCAAAAGCTTTCAATCGGCTCTCGCAATTATTAGCATCCCGATCGATACCCCACCACCACCATTATGGAGTCTGCATCTCTAAACGCCTGCTAGAGGATGCGCAGATACAAGATGAAATGTTTTAATCTATAGGCCTTATTGCTATGTATATAATTAAATAATTGCGCCTAGAAGACTACAGATTAATACCCTGACTTTAAAATTAGATTAAACTGTCGCTGAGTTTCCTAAGCAAGCGTGGAGTACCGCGTTATGTCCACTAGGGGTTAGACTCATAGTATACTACGTCTAAGGTCATCTTGTCAGACTAGCGTCACTAGCGTTACCGGCTTACTATAAAAAAACACCGCCAGGTTCTCAAGTGAAGAGGATGGTGAGGGCAAGCAGGACTAGAAGAGTTATACCGTGCGGCAAGTAGGTATCCAATCCAGTAGCCGCAAAGACAGCTAGTTCTTCAGCCTTCAGAGAGTCTCTTCGCTAGTGCGTCATATAATAATAGGGGCTCGCTTCTCAACTGGCGGTCGCATAATTCGTATAACTGGTGCCATCCAGTCACCTTCCGTTTCTTAGAGCGCCTCCAGCTGTCAATTTCGTAATCATTATGCACAATAGCAGATCGAAAAGGGTATTAAGATGCAAGGGATGCATCAGCTTTTGTGGTCAAGTGCTGATCCAGTCGCATACAGCATAAAGTTACCAAACCATACTCGTGCGAACATGTGTTCATCGTCCAGAGTAGCATAACATTCGAGAAGGAGTGCGCTAGCATTATTACCGCCTGCAGGAGGCATAGTTGCACTAATCTCAAAGAAAGGGGGTATTGGCATATCCTTCGAACCGTAGGCCTAGACTGATAGCTCCTTCTTGCCCCCAACCCTCCCCGAGAAGGATAAGTACTTGCCTTTCCTGTACTTGTCTCTTGATACTCTTTGTGAGGTCCTGGCTTTAGAAAGAATCTGTAACTAAGATGGAAACCCCTCCTTATTCTATAGTTCAGTAAATCGAGGTAAAGTAGGAGAATGATTTTTTTAATAAGGCAATAAAATAAAAAAGCATACTAGGCAGATCGTACCTTTAGTAGATAGGTATTTTGGTTGCTTTAGTCGATTTATCTGTTTAGTAATATATTCCTATTAAGAATTTTATTGAAGATTTAGATACTAAATAGCAGTAGTAGATAAAAATAATATATTAACAGAGCGCTTATTAACTAGAAACCCAGGGATATGGACTCTGGGAACTATATAAGTACGCTTGGCTCCCATTCCTATATATATCCTTATCTGCTACACCAGTCCCATAGACCCATTGTTTATATGATACAATCTAGACACTAATAGTAAGGATGAAACGCCACTAGTAACCTTGTCATAATATTCTTACTTGGCCTAATTCCCGCCTATATTAAGGTCTTTTTGAAGGAAGTCGCTTCCTTAAACGAATGACTGTCTCATTTCTGATAGACACTTATGCTTTCTTTCATTTACTTTCCTCAGCTACTGATAGTATCCGAAGAATCCATGAATTGAATATTTAGCACAGAATGTATTAGAATAACGTAACTCTTGATTCCTATCTAAAAAGACTAAAGAAGGTCGAGCTGTTGCGCATGCGTTGAATTGGCTACCGTAACGAGGGGCTGTAGTTAAAAATCGTACTGAAGACTATACCGGTACCAGGCTCGTTTCATCCACTATAATATGACAAATTCCTTCGTAGTACCCTTCTGCAAAGTCGGTCAATCTTAAGTCTCCATCCATGCCTCCATGCCTCCTCCTATCGCGTTTATACCCCCACTTGAAATGTCAATGATTTATGTGTCATGCACACAACTACCAACACCTAATGCTATTGACACGGTTCTTCCTCTCCAAGGTAAGAGAGCTAATCCAGGCTTCATCCGCACCGTATGTGCTACTCCGGCCCTGGCAGGTATCTTCGCTGTTATTTTAATTAGGTTACTGAGATATTTTTAAAGCATTAAACGCCTGACGGAACATACTCAAAAATCCTACAGGTCCGACCACTAGGCTTCGAGAAAGATGACATCTTGTTTTTCCAATTGCCTGCGAGGTTTGCTATTCTTTATATTAGTGATGAGAAAATAGACAGCCAATTTTTCCAGAGGATTGCATATGGGTTCAGTGGATCTTACCACAATTTCCAGGCCCGAGATTTAGCGTAGTGTAAATCCCTCGACCATAAGTTTGTTCATAGATCGTAACTGGAATAGCCAGAACGGAAGTAGCTGCAAGTAGGCCTGTAACGAAAGCGAAATTAAACTGCATCCTGGAATATACTGGCTAAGTATATATGTAGCGGCTGATTTGTGTAACTTGTGTTACGATGGCGAACTTTCTATACCTGGCTGGTTATTTTAAACTGAGATTCTTAGCTGGAATGTGGAAAATGAAGGAAGTTTATATATCTCAGGGTTAGAGATTGTGATTAGGTATTGATATAGTTCTTAACGGAGGAGAAGGCTGCTAACAGCCAATGGCTTCTCAGCTGATAACTTTTCAGCTTGCTACGTACTATCTTATAGATAAGAGTTACTATGCTAATTATAGCCCTCTATAGTTTCTTTATTCTATCTTTAGCTCTTCGGATAGTTATATACCGATTACAGCGTAAGATATAATTTGATATACTTTATAATAGTGTAGTTTCAGCATTACCAACTTGGTATTATAGTTTTAATTATAAAAGGCTAAGCACAGTGCCTATGCATTTAACTATTTTTAGCCCTGGTAGAAGTTTTTCAGAAATCTTTCAGGAAAGCCCATTATATCTAGACAGTACAGAGGTCCACATTTAGCTTAAGTCTGGGGAAATCTAGAGCTCGCACAATAAAGCTACACCGCACTATAGTATATCCAGAGCTGAGCGGCAGTATTTATTCCCTATATGCTGGTCTAACTCGATTCAGATCCTTGTGATACTTTGCACCTAGCTATTTTACAGGCTCCAATAGACTTCTACATTACAATGCTGGTTAGTCCCGGATGACATGTAAGCGCAGGGTGTAGAACATACGGTATGTTGGCTTACTCTAGGCCCGCGGCTCGCACGCATCTCACGAGACGCGGAGTGAAATGTTCCGCTATGGTTCCTACAGGCCTATACATTCCAACACTCAGGAGTAGGTAATATGAATGCATGTGGGAGGATTTAATTGGCGACCCAAAACTCACGTCTCGTCATTACGCCCGTTAATATATTCGCCCGTTATGGCCCTACTAGCGCTGATGCCAGCTAAGATGGCGGCTTATAACCAGTTTACTATTTAGAAACTTAGCACAGTAGTCTCAACATCCAAGAACTCACCCTACGCCTATATAGGAGCAGTTACAGATATAAATAATTCAGTATGGCGAGGAAGGGGCTCCCGTGAAGCGAGAAGGGTTGCATAAGCGTCCATAGAGACGTAAAAGCGAGAAGCAGTAAGGTTAAACTTAAAGTTATATTTATCCCTTTAGCTGGCACAAGGCATCACATAGGTACCGACAGGGATCTGTAGCCAATTAAGATAAACGAAACTAAGGGTACTTCTGCATTTACCTAAATTTGTCCATGATATAAGTACCAGCAGAACTCATTGTTACAAATAGCTACATCACACACCTTACAGCCCTAACGGGTCTTTGGAAGCTGCTTGTTTCCTGATATTGGCTGTAACTGACTTCTGTTAGCCTTCCTTTTTTGAAAGGTCGGGCCTGCCCCTGCCTGAAGCCCTTACAAGTTAGGCAAGCTGAATATAACCCTCTAAGGACATGGTTGATATCCCTTTATAGGTGATTTTGCCGTCTTTCCTGATCTTCAGTGTCTTCTTCTGCCCCTGAACGGTTCCTCTTCCTTGTCTGACTTTCGCTTGCATATCGGTTGAAGATGGCGTTATAGATGCATTCCTTCCACTCTTTCAGCATTATGTACGGCTTCTAACGGGGATTTGGTGTTTTTAACTGTAGAATGTATATATTAACTAATGTAACGTTAAGAAGGAAGCCCCAAAGCAAAGCTTGCTAAGGACTGCAGCGGAAATAATGCTTATATGCTATATATAATCTCAACTGATCGCTGCAGTCAATGTGATTCATTTTATCGTTATACTGAGCGGCAACAGAAGGAATAGGTTTAACTTTATAAGCTTTATAACCGAAGGGCTGTTGGAGGCATTGTGACTCTGCCTTTGTGGCTCTTTTGGCTGGAAATTTCTTCTTTTTCGAAGTGCGATCGCTATCGGCCTCAGCGGCCTCAAGATCGATCTGCCGTATGATCAAGCCCTTGATCTTGCGGCCCATCTCCACGGCTACGTGCCGGTAGCTCGACACCGGAGACAAGCGCAAGCTGCTTGCTCAGCACTGCCGTGTCCCATATCCCCTTCTCGGCCGACTTCCAGATCCATGGATCGAGCGATTCGGACGGTCCCCGGATGCCGGCAAGCCGGTGCAGCACCTTCTCGAACGGCAGCAGCCATGCGATGTATGCCACCATCATCCGGCTCAGACGCTCGGGCAAGAAGCGAGCCACCTTGCGGCCGCCTGTCCCGCCACTCAGACCTTTGCTCTTGTCGCGGTCGGTGATGATGACCACCTGACCGTCGAAGACGAAGATGTTCTTCGGCAGCTGCTCGATGTCACAGTGCTTTAGCGTTGCTATCTCGGGACCCCGCCCGGGCTGTCCTCCCCAGATGTGTGCTGCCGGATACATCTTTGTTCGGAATGACTTGAGCCAGCCGAGATACTCCACAACCGCCTCCCGGCGGCATGTATATCGTTTGCTGCCGTCGCCTGCGTCAATCATCTTCCACAACCTCTTACCCATAATGCCCGCCAGCTTCTCAGCGCCGGGCTGTAGCCACGCGTTCTTCCGGTTCGTTACAAATGACTGTCCCGGCCCCTCATACACCAAACTGTCGGCGATGTCCCGTAACTGTACCGTCTGCTGTAGCTCGCCCTTCCACCGGTCCCCCATCAGCTTATCGAGCCAGTCTTCAGCCTCTAGCAGCACCGCCTGAGCTGTCGACTGGAAGCCGGCCACAGTGATGCTGTCGCCCAGATAGTTGATCGTCTTGCCGTCGCTGTCCCACCACAGCCGTGCCTGCCCCTCCTCGTGATTGCGGTACCCTCGACCGTATGTCATCCACCGGATGATCGTGCCGAACGGCGAGTATGAGCCGCTTGTGAGCCATTCGCGGTGACCCTTGTGGAAGCGTTTAATCGCGGCGAAGCTCGTCTCGCACGCCGAATCCTCCGAGTGGTACGGGTCATCCTCGAAGAAGTGCTCCAGCATCAGCACCCGGCCGCACCACAAGAAGCCGACTAGAAAGCGGGTGTGTGAGTGCGCCGGGACCCAGTTACCGTCCTCCTTGATGCCCAGTACGGCCGTAAAGTGCAGTAGCGGGTTACGGTATTGCTTCCGGCCCAGCTTTTGCTTGATGCTGCTGATGCAGAAGCGGCAGACAGCTTGATCGAGCGCAGCGGCATCACTATCGGCATCGCTATTAACATCGCTACTGAAATCGGTGTCTGAATCTGCCTCTGCCTCTGCCTCTGCCTCTTGCTTGCTGTTGCTCTTTTGATAATGCTGCTGCCGCCCTCTCTGACCCTGATCCTCTTCTCTTCTCCTATTCTGATCGGCCACGATATCGAGCTGCTGTATAACGTCGGCGAGATGTCCCCACTGCTCATTTGTGAACTGGATACCGTGCTCCTTCCGAGCCCTGTCCCTTCCAAGCGGCCAGATGCGGGCGCAGTAGCATAGATACCGCTCCCAGTCCGCGCTGTATCGTTCCATCGTCGCTGCCTCCTGCTTATGCCCAAACGGCTTCGTAACCGGCTTCGTTGCGTCGATGCTCCCGAGCCACTTCAGCGTCTCATCCGGTACCCTGTCGAGACGCTCTAACCCTCGTGCCAGCTCACGGCGGAAGCTTTCGACCAACGCTCGCAGCCTCGCTTTGGCATCTCGGGCCTCATGCTTCCACAACTTCCGCTCGCTCGTCTTGGGTATCGGCGGCAGACCGGTTCGGTGAAGCTCGGGCTTATCCTTGCCCTGTAGATGCGCCGCCCACTTCATAAACTGCACCCACCGGGTCTCCTGATCAACGCCGCCCGGCGCCTCCACCTTCCTCCGGCGCTCGGCGACAGCCTTTTCAAGCTCCTTCTCACAACTTCTAACGAGCTTCAGTAGCTCAGTATCGACACTGACACTAATACCGCCCGAGCCTTCTCTTAAGCTACTTCTGCTTCTGCTGCTCCTGTTGCTCCTGCTGCTTCCACGGCTGCCGCGGCGGGTTCGCGCCGTCTCGACAATCCAGTATCTTGCGTGCGGAGCCCTCCGTAGCGACTGGAGCATGAACGATTCCCAATTGCGTCGCTGCCTACTGCTCTTACCCTCGTCATTCTCATACTCCTCCTCTTCCTCTTCCTCTTCCTCTTCCTCCTCATTATGCTTGGCCCGTATCTGGTGCCTATCACGGTTCGATCGATCACGGGTTAGATGCCGGCAGCTCTTGCAGCTGAAGCCTGCGTATGTCTCGAGCTCAGCGATCGGTGGGCTCCCGTCGGCTGGCAGCTCCATGTCCTCATCTGTCGGGTCTCGGAGCGTCCGGGGCCGTGAGCCTGATGGTGAGAAAGAGGCGGCGAACGCAATGACCTCCTGCAGCTGTGCCCCGACTGTCCTGTGGCGGTTGCGGTAGTGGTGCTTGACTTGCTCTGTGCCGGGCTTGATAGCCGCTGGGCAGAGGAGGCAGAGCAGAACGTTGAGCTCTTTGCAGATTAATAAGAGAATAGAGCTCCATTCAAGTACGAGTGATAATATATGTTACAATCCACATTGGTTAACCACCTAGTCCTCCACGATCCAATACCGAACACTACTACCCTTTACAAATCTCTGGAGTAATACATGTTTCCACCCTTTTTTGCCACCTTTTCTATCTTGAGGTTTACACGAGCTACAATGGTGCCTCAGGTTCGACTCGTCGATAGACAAGAAGTCACAGTAATTGCAGCTGAATCCGCCTAGCTTTGGGAGTTGTGGGATAGCCTTACTACCATTTTCTGGAAGTGGTACCTTGGTCGGATCTTGAAACGCTTGCTTATCACAAAACGATAGTATTCCCTTAAGTTTATCTCCCTTGTACTTGTGCGTATTTCGAAAGTGGGTTTCGATGCCCCTGCCAGGTCCAATGGCGCCTCTACAGAGGAGGCAAAGCAAAACCCGAGGCTCATCAAGCACATGGAGGACTCCATCCGTGACTTTAGAGTATTTCTTTCCGGTACGCACGTCTTGGGGTAGGGCCTCATTACATGTTACAGGTAAGATAAAGTCCTGCTTGTCTTGCCAACCTTCTGCTGGTATAGACTGCACATCTTCCTTGCTCATGGTTGTTAACGGTCCGCTAACCTTTCGTCTTTTTGTTAAATAAGCTTCATCCATTGGAGGTATATGACCTGCAGTGACTTCTGTGATAATTCGCTTCCTATTGGATGGAAATGACGTTGGGCCGATAGGTGTTCCTTCGGTTTAAAAGGCAGGCTCTTACTTGACTGGCGCAAAAACTCATGCCAACGGACCGAAGCCCACTCGTAGCATCGTAGAAGTGATGGTTGAAGTCTGGATGGGTATGCTCCATTTAGTCCATATGTCAACCCACGCTGGAGTGGCCGATGTCCACTCTGCCAAGCGAATACAGTGTTGATATCAGCACCATCACTGCGGTCGTCATGCCTATTGAACGGAGTATACACTTCGCGAACATGCTTCTCGGTGATCGCTATAGCCAGCTGACGATACATCCGTACGTTAATACTTTGTCGCCATACTTCTAAAGTCGCCTTTGTAACAACGTCTGTCATGTGAGACGTGGGCCAAGGCCTCCCGTTGTTATGGAACAGTAAGCGTGTCTGTAAGCACTGCCAACCTCTTTTGTCGGCACCGAGCTGCTCGCGGCGTAGTAGATCAGCAAGTCGTCGAATATAGACAAGGTATTTGAACAGAACGTGACCCAGTCTGACCGGGAGGAAGCGGACCGTATAGAATTCGCGGTTCGTCAGCCGCTTTGCTTTATGATGGCAGATGATGTACGCCATATAGCCACCCCAAACGTGCACCCCACAAGTTGTATTAAGGCCATTCTCGTACTCGAGGCTGAGAAGTTCCCTGACTCGTGGAGTCTGGCCGCACGCAGTATAAAGACCACCAGCAAGCTGCTCCTCCATCTTCCTAACTTGTTTCAAGTACGCTGTTACAGCATGCCACTTCCAAGCCCCGTCTTTGGCTAGTCCGGTTTTGCCTGCAGTATAGGCACGGACTACAAGGTCCAGGTATGCTGACTGAAGACCGTTCCCAGGGCAGCTAATAAAGCTGTAACCACTTTCTGAACTAGAGATATCATCTTTGATCTTTGACAAGTCGACATGTGGATGTACACCAAACATCAACTGATCGCACAGCGCTTCTGCCTGTGTAATAAAATGGTCTGCGAGTTTGCGGAAGTTATCCATTGTTATTTGAAAGGTGGCATGAGATACCGTCTCACTATCGTTACTCCAGTGGAAAAGCATAGATGGTGGTTCAGTGCGTGCAATGTTGCGTCCGAAGTCTCGAAGGCTTATCAGCTCTGCCAATGGGTATTGTGAGCCCAGAACCATATACTTGGCTCAGACTTGATTAAAGCACTCAAATTGCCCAACGTTTGGCCGTTGTGGGATACCGATAGACCTATATTCGCGTAAAGGCAATGCTCGCTCCAGGAATAATATACGCTGTATATAGATCATTGCTGACAGTTTCGAGCAGTACTGTCGAGCGAGTTGGAATCTCTGACAGTCTAAGGAAAATCCAAGGATGCCGCTAAAATATATGAGCAGTGTAGAGCTTGGTTGTCCGTCGAGATAACTTTCGGTACTAAGCATGATACACAGTTGAAACAAGAGTTCAAGGAATTGGTCAAATGCAAATGCAGCAGAGTCCCCTGACACGCCTGAGAACAGATCCTGACGAGTTCTAGCCGTTGAACCGTCAGTATCGTCATCGTAATATCCAGAGTCATTATAGTCGTCGTCATCGTCGTCGTCGTCTTCGTCTTCAATCTCCCAAGCTTCAACGTTCTCATCGTCTATCTCGCCATCCTCGGCGCCTTCTTTCCCATCTGACCCTTGACAAGCTCGAACGTTGAGAGGAATGTCAGTGGATTGGCCTCCTATAGAACCAGAGCGTATTCCTGCCAGGGGACTTCCCTGTCTTTCCATGGCCGGCCAAGTTCCCTTTGACGCGTCGAGATGGTTCCAAATGTCGTGATTCCAAATACTATCTAGCTGTGTGGAGATATCGGGCTTTATCTTGACATTCATCATTTCTTGTCGAGAGTCACCCGACATTCGGTACGTTCGCAGGATAAAAGCCAAGAATTGCTTCTGAGTCCTTCGGTATCTAAGCTCGCTACTCCTCTCTGCCACAAGGTTGAAAGCGATCTCTTGATGACTCTGGATCCTCGAGCTGAGCAGCCAGCAAAGAAGATTACGACTAGTACAACGAACCGTATCCTCACAACGGTCTATTACCAAGTCAAGTGCTCTCATGATGCATGAGATCTTCTGTTCGTCCTCTCTTGGGCTTATAAGGTTCGGCGCGCCTTCCGAACTGCCCTGACCCAAGATGTAGTCTGCGTTGAGAGAGTGGCGATCGGGTAGTCTGATTAACGCTCGCAGGACGTCCCGTCGGGACCCTCGGTAAATAGAAGGCCATTGTGTTCTGTCCAGCCATAAGCTTGTAGCGGCAAAAGTGTCAGTTCCCGTGTCATTGGTAGTTGATCGTGGTTGACCGAAAGCTTCTCGATATCTGGCCTCTCGGTCTATGACTTGTTGTAGATGGGCTGATGCCTCAGATGTAAGAACATGGGGCGTTCCTTGCGGCTTCTTGGTGCTCGACGACACTTTCGATCTGCCTGCCCGTCCCTTTGCCTGTGTGTTGACCTGGAACCATTTGCTGCCTTCCCCAGAAGGAAAAAATCGCTGACAAGCGATATGTTCCTCCCACGGTAGCTCATCAGCGGATGTATAGCAATTTGGTGCTGGTCTTCCCCTGCCTCGTGGGTTTATCCATTGATGCTTTTCGGTACAATGCTTTTGTATCTTTTGGACGCGGCGAACGATATGGCCGCAAGCACGACACTTCAAACCGTCTGGCTCCGGTGGCGCAAGATATGGAATGGGTTGAATTAAATCCGTTGGGTATTGTAAATAACGACGTATCTCATCCCGACTGTGGAAAATATCAGGCATCTGTTTTATCTTCTCCACCAGGTCCTGTCGATGCTGTGGCTGCATATCGCGATGTCGTGTCCTCAAATGCGTGGCAACCTCATCGGCTACAGAGGCGAATTCACAAACCTGGCATACGAGAAGGCGGTATATAGAAAGAATAACGTAGGGAAGAATGGCACTGCATGATTCAGATTGCAAGTTTGAGGCCATCGTAACGTTCGTCAAAATGATTGGGTTCTTATTCGTGAGATGTGAATGACAATTGTGTTTTGATCAACAACGAGACCATCTAGTAGTATGATTTATCCCCTGTAGCACTTTACGCGAAAGGACGCATCGCGCTCTGGCTAAACTCCTGTTCCGATCAGCACTAATGTCAAATCAACTCTGCACCCCGGCAATAATCAACCCTGCTAGGTTTAAAGTGGGTCAATAAAATCAACTCTGCCAGAGTTGATTTGGGACTGTAGTACTAGGTAGTGGCTGAATCATCGAGAAGTCGTGGTCGAGGAAGGTCGGTCGGACCGGGTGTTCGGCGTTGTGGTGTATGCGGCAAGACCGGGCATAATGCAAGGACTTGTCAAGAGGTAATTGAAGTTACTGAGAATGAGGATAGTAATTAGTTTTAATTGATTAGATAGGTTGTGGTGTTTTTATTAGCAATTAAAAATATAAAGGTTAAGATTTGTGGCCAACTTGCTTATCTGGCCAACTTGCTTATCAACTACGTTATATTAATTAAGGAATTATAATTATAGTACATCTGCTCGTGTTTTCGCGAGCGCAGATATTGTTTTCCTCCACGTCCATATCCTTCATCATCCTTCCAACTCAGCCCTAAATTCATATGTCCGTTCTCCAGGACGTTGATCAGTCAAGAAACATCTGATCTTCGTCTCCCTCTTCTCGACCTCATCTACGCTAACCTTCTTGGTAGCTCCCGCAATAACAGAGAAAGTCATCTCACGTTGAGCATAAATTCCATCGCTTGACATAGCATCGATACCATAGTACACACTAACTGATGCAATGGCAAACGACACTGCATAAACAGCGACGAGGACTGGCCAGCCGTAGTTGAAGAAGTTGGTTTCTCGTCGACGTTCGCACTTGTAGTTCGTGTCTCCGCCGCCGATGCCGGTGCCAGAGAGTTTGGAGGCGTCCGCGGCCCATGCAACAACAAGCAGTTGAGGATCAGAGAGGAGAGAGATAATCAAGTCTTCATAGACACGGCGGACCTCGTTCTGGAAGTCGTGGAGGGGAAGACTCTCGTGTCTATCAAGGAGGTTTGTCTTGGCGATGGCACCATCAGTGACAACTCTTCCTTGCACCTTGACGTTGCCGAAGAGTTGTTCACGTAGCTTGAGGCCCAGACTATGGTACGCTGCAATGCGGCGGTACCAAGAGTAGTCTTTACGAGGGCTGATGTAGTTGCTCGTCGGCTTGGCAACGTTTCCATCAGCTGTTCCGTCGGTTGGCTCGTTGGTCCAGCTGCTCCAGGTAGTATCGATAATTTTGCGCTTGTAGTCCCGGTCGGTCATGTTGTACTTTTGAAATCCGGAGGTGAAGTTGAATGTGACGGTGTAGTTGACCTCCCAATGGTCGCAGGCGAAGATGATCGGGGTGTAGTCGTCGTTCCATCCGTCGGCCTCGCTGTCCATGGCGTGGGGCTTGGTGTGATCGTCGACGGCAGCATAGCCAATCCAGATTGAGGGCTCAGTTCGGAACACACCAAGGTTCTTTGGAAACGGTGGTCCATCGACTTCAGAAGGGATACCGCCAATCAATACATTATCCATCTGAGGGCGCATATACTCTCCCAAATCGGTGTTAGCGAAGTAGGTAAAGTTTGAAGCAGGTACAAGTTTGCTAAGGTTGAAAGGCGCATTAGCATCCCCGAAGCTTTTCATCTCCGATCCAACACCATTGGCAAGCTCCTCACACTTATATCCGGGTCCGACGAAATGGACAGTAGTCGAGCAATCCCAACCATGCCCACAAATCTCCAGAGACACATTGTCCTTCTGGATTGTCTGCCCACTTGAGAAAACACGAGCAGCGATGCGATCAAGAGAAGATGAGGGTACGTTGTAATACTCGAAAATGTTGTCGTCATCCTTGGCCCCCTTAGCCAAGTTTCCGCCTTCGGCAGTCCAGTTGTATCCAGAAAGTGAGCGACCGTTCATGACTTCGCCTTCAGCTTTCTTTGGTGTTTGGAAACTTTCCTTGGCCTCATTACTGAAGTTCAAGGTGCGGATCGAGGGGCAGAGTGTGTCTTGTATCTTTTTACCGGGCACGACGTATAGTGAGGCTGATGATAGAATAACGACGAGAGGGCTGAACCACATATACAAGGCAAGGAACATGACAAACCAAGACTTGATCCAGGCTTCTCTGTTGAAAAGCTCGATAATGTTGTGCGTGGCTCCGAATAGGGCGTCAACGGCGTGGATTGAGTATCCCTTCTGTCTAACAGCTCGCCATGCGACTTGCTGGTGAGCCATGACCATCGCGAGGATGGAATTGGCATTGGCGATGAAGGAGATTAATTGGCCCAGGCGCATCCACCACTGTTGGTTTGTTGCCTCACGGCCATCCAAATGAGTATATAAAAAGTGGTGACAACTAGCGCCGGCAACACCAATTACCAAGCAAGAAATCATGGACCATCGACTCTTCATGATCCTCAACACCAAAGGTCCCGACTCAGGCAAGGCTGCGGCGGTCGGTCGGTGCACGACATGAACATCGGGAGTTTTGGAGTACGGGTCATTGGCGGGATCGTTACCGATCATCAGACCTCTGCGACTGTCATGAATCCTATCGTAGTCCGGAGTATCTCGAAGGTTAGGGCTCTGCGGATCAAGCCATGGTGATTGTTGCGGGAACGTCTCTCGTGCGATTGACTGAGGAGAGACCGCTTGTATTGGGAATTGACCTAGAGAAGGCTGCGGAGAGGCGACCGGCTCCGGGATAGATTGTTGATGCTGGAGTGGAGAATAAGCATAGGGCTTATGCTCCTGTCCGTTGTTGACCATTTTGCCATCCATTGCGGACTGCTGTCGACGCGGCCAGGTGGTCGCAGGTTAGGTCGATGGTGAAACTGTAGGAATAAATTCGGGCAGCGTAGCTGGGGCTGTCTGGGCCCTTTCACTTAGAAGCCCGATGATCAGACCTTATATCAGATGCACGGCTCCTGGCTTTGCTTCATGTAGAAAGGGATATGAACTGGTTGAATGATCGAGAGTGTCTCAGAAGAATACTATCCTTGTGGTTTATAATAAAAAGTCTGAGCCGTCTTGCGTCTAATCATAGCACTCTTTCACATGTTCTTTATACCCCCGCTCTTTGATAGTTATTCTAGTAGTTTGAGACTCAGGGCTGAAAGATGGCAGTGGTAGCGTAAGCCATTGGAGCCTGTACTTTTACAATCTTTAGCTAACGGAAGTCATATAGGCGAGAGCTCCAGGCTGACATCTATATCGCCGTCTTTAGACGGATGTTATGAAAGCGCTTACAATTAGAACGGCTATGATCAAGTCATCAAATGAAGAGTAGAATAGGCTATCCAGTTAACGTTATCGGTCAGTACAATTGACATGATCAGACCAGACTTGACACCTAGTTCTACTTCAGATGTCGGGAGATACCGAGTTGGTGGCAACGAGGATTTGTCACACTGTTATCATGTTTTCCTCTGGTGGAGTAGCCATTGGTTGGATCAGGAAGAGATACGTAGGCCATCGAATGAGGATAGGAATAATATGTGATGCTCTGCCCCGCTACAAAGATGAGGCGTGAATGGGCTTGTGAACCAGACTACGCCACAGACCCATTTAAGGGCTAACTTATCTGGTAAAGGTGGGTGGGCAATATAGCACCCGGCGTCTTAAAAGCTCCTAGTAAAGGAAATAAGGCGATGATATCTAGTGTTACGGCCAGGGTCCCTGGATGCATTTAGGATCTTACTGCTGCACTAAATGGCAAAAGACTAGGATGTAAGGTCCCTGACCTTACACTGCATTCCCATATATATAGCTATAGCGCCCTCAGATCAGGATCGGTTCAGGCTTCAGGCTTCAGGCTGTGACATCTAGAGTATTTCGAATTAGGGACAGGAAGACTGGCATGAAGTCTGATCGTTGATTTATTTAACAGAGGAAATGGTGCCAAGTATCCTTCAGAAGAGAGATAGTCGCATCTAGTAGCATGTCAGCTATCACCAATGCGCCAGCTAAGATCGTAATTATAGAAATGGCCAGCGTAGAGCCGAAATATGTCACCTGCGGGGAGCCGTACAAAGTGTTTTTCTGAAACTGTAAAACACAAGACCTGCATGTGATAATGCTGAAACTTAATATATGGAGGAGAGGTATGGTACACCCAAGTCGGCTTAATGTCCGACGCCTTTTAATATTGCTTACGATTCATCGAAGACGTTGTGTTGATAATACCAAGCAGCTATTACCATCACATTAGGGTTAAATTGCGAGGACGCGTAATGGTAGGCCTGTAGCCTACTATTTTTAGCGATCCGATTTATTAACCTTATCTGCACCGTCTTGCAATTGTTTGCCTAATATTTAGTGTCCTATGGTCTCTTTGTCCCTGTATTTTCTTATTGTTTAGTCTGATGGCTAGACAGTACTGCTTTAATCACATCCCGAGCGATATTGTCTAATCGAATGATGACGTCAGGCATCTGTGTTACTATAATTAAATCCATAATTTTGCAACCTTTCTTCGCTTTCAACATGGCTTGATACAACTTCCGAGAGGTTAGGGTTAGATTAGGGTTAGTATTAACTATCTAGGCTATCTTTACCCGGCTGTTTTTCTTAAACTAGTTACAGTATAGAGGATACAGTAAGGAAAGTAAGGAAATAAGGAAATAGAGAAGTAAAGAAATAAGGAAGTAAGGAAATAAGGAAATAAGGAGATAATAAGGTAAGGAAGATAAGAAAGTAAGGAAATAAAGGAAAATAAGGAATAAGCTAAAAAAGCTAGAAAGCTAGAGTAATAAGGAAAAATAAGGGATATAAGGAAATAAGAGATAGAGGCCCTAAGGGGACCTTCTAGAGGGATTCCAGCTAGATCTAGCTAGGCTCCCGGGGAGGCCTCGAGCTATAGATGCTGCTGAAAATGCCCTAGTTTTCGTAAGGGTAAGACCTATAGAGGAATCTAACTGGGCTGCTGCAACCGGTCCGACTAGCTCCTGGAGCTTCTTATAGGTCTTAGCAGTCTCTAGGTCCATAAGGCCACCTGCAGAGATAATAATAGGCTGAAAAAAGGCACCTAGGTACCTGTATTTCCGGCGTTTTTCCTCTGCAGCCTCTCTAAGGGTCTCGTAAGGGTCCCCCCTATCCTAGCTGCGCGGCGGATTCAGCTCTGAATCCAATGGCTTTCCCATAGTAAAAAAAAAGGCGCTAATGAAATGACGACCTGAATCCATTGCACCCCAACGGATTCAGGTCACCCATAGGTTTTCATCGCTAAAATGCATTTCAAGCAGATGCATCGATTCATTACATCGAGGGAAGCTTATATTTATGTTGCCAGCCTTCGAAAGTCATTTTTGCGGCATTGCGACCCGTTCAAAGTTTGAATCAATTGATCGATTGAAGTTGAAAGAGACCAGGGTAAAGCGGGACATATTAGTCATCAACCCTGACAATTATTGTTTGCGTCGGCTGTCAACCGACGAGTAAGTTTAGGTGGGAAATTTTATCGCGCTAGCAGGACATGGGCCGCGCGACGATTAAAACGAGCATGTACCGACGATTGGCATTCTAGGTGCTATGGCACTCACAGTACGTTTAAAACAGGTAAGTATATCATTAAAGTCTTTTCAAATAAGTAGGGACTACTATTAACCATCTAATACATCCAAGTATGAAGATGTTGCTTGACAATCGACGAACTCACTGTAGCCAATCAACTAGCATCGGCAACTAGACATTAGCTAAGCTCATTACATTTTCTAATGATATACTTAATAATACTCACATGAATGTCCAAGGATAATGTACTAAAACTATAGCTTTTAGGATTGCGCAGGTTGTAGATATTACTCACACCGGTTATTACAAGAAATTTGCTGGAATTCTATGTTGTGCAACTGGGCAAGACAATGGAACTAACCCAAAATACTACTACTGTATATGTATAGATTAGTGCCAGGTATTTCGTGCTACGAAAGAAAATATTTCTTTTCATTCAACCCGACACAAGTCACACAAGTGCGTTATTCAAAGCAGGTCTCTCACAAAGATAATGTTATAATAAGCCAGGATCTCAATAAAATATAAACCAACCTCAACCATCAACCCTCTGAAATTGAGAGGAACTACATTTGATGTAAGCCATAGGTTGCACAGGTCATATCACTCACACCGGTCATTTCAAGAACCTCTATGGACATTTATACTGTCATTTGTGTAACCATAGGGGAACGGCATACCAAACGATTCCTGTCTATGCTACACAATAACTAGCTTAGCGAGTTGTACTACTGTACTAAAATAACTTTCTTCTTCTCACCGGTTGTAAGTCAAGTTGTACAACAGGTCGTGCAAGATGGGCCTCATAACGAGTTAGGTATAAATATCCAGTTTATTCCACTTTTCACCAACAATTATAGAGTAAATAACTTGAACCTAGGCAATCAACAAAAAGCTTCAAACAGAACCATTACACATACGTCTGGTCTATATGCTAGACAAGGTACTTACTCATTTCCAAGCATCATGTATTTACTTTAACATCATTCTTAGCAAACTCACGTTGACCGACATATCCATACTTTCAACCAATTCAAGATGCCCTCCAGGTTTCCTACGCGTCATACGGCCGCTATCAATAGCCTGCAGCTTTCCATAACTGGGAAACTATACGACTTCATAGGTGGATGTCGCCAACTGTCAGGGTCCGAGAAGGAAGATGTCCAGTATTGGAAAGAGCGGTTACACAAATACGCATCCCACGAGTCCCCAAATTACCCCGCCAAGAGGCATGCCTGGAAGCACATTCATGATGCAGCAACGGTTGATCGTGGACTTGCCTTGTTGGTAATGCTGGCCAGTAAAGCGACACATCTCATGGTATCTTGCCCAGAGGAGTCTTGTATCGGGACGTTCCAATGCTGGTCGAACCATATCGAAATGGATATCCCACAGCAAGTAGTCATCTTGCGGGCTATTTTCCAGGACAACGGATTTGACAAACTTTTGGGACTATAGAGTTACTAAAGATGGTTTATGGGAGAATAAAGTGCAGAGTGTTAAGTAAGAGAAGACATGATGTAAGCAATATGCTCAAGAAGTAATGATTTAAATATTAAAATACTTATTCACATCTGTAATAAACTTGACTTTTACCGTAAGAGTGTGTGCCTGGTAATGGCAGTTCAGAAAGTAAAAATCTTCATAGCGTACGTATGGGCGTCAGCAAATTAATTCTTGAGTTTTATGATGTGGTCGCGTATTATATGTACTGACCTCTTGAGATTGTAGGCTTCATCTTGCGGAGTCTTTTTAGGTCAAGTTCACGCGAAGGCGTGTGGTTGAGATGCTGACTTCTATGTAGAAGGCCTCATTGTGGATATCGCTAACCCTGAATCTCTAGCTGATACCAGCTAACCCCAAGTCTGCGGCAAGTGTGCACGGGAAGGTCATCATCATAGCACTTGCGCGGAAACGATGCCGAAGTGCATCCCATGCGGTAGTCCCCACAAGTCTTACAGCAGAAACTGCCGGAAGCTCTACCCATCACAGCATAAATAACGTATTCCGAATGTTTCAACTGAATGTCAGGAAGCAAGGACCGGTTCACGAAAGTTTAATAAACGACAAGGACATTCAGGACGCAACCGTGCTGGCCATTCAAGAACCCCAAGCACGACGGATCCAGGGGAAGCTATTAACGACACCGATGGGGCATCGCGGATGGGTCAAGATGGTACCGACAGCCGAGAGAGAGGGCAGATAGGTGATACGGAGTATGCTCTGGGTGAATAAAGAGGTGGAGGCGGAACAGGTATCAGTAGAGTCTCCAGATGTGACGGCAGCCGTCATTCGACTGCCAGATCGTTTGGTCTTCACGGCGTCGGTCTACGTACCGGGCGGAGATGCTCAAGCTCTGCAGGACACATGTAGTAAGCTTGGTAGGACCATTGCGGAGGTGAGGCGGAGGTCAGGGAGAGCGGTCGACGTGGTGATTACTGGCGACTTTAACCGGCACGACCAGATGTGGGGAGGAGACGATATATCGGTGGCAAGACAGGGCGAGGCGGATCCGATCATCGACTTGATGAGTGACTTCATGCTGAGGAGCCTCCTGCGCCGAGGCACAAAGACATGGCAAAGCGGAAACTACGAGACAACCATTGACTTAGTTCTAGCTTCCGAAGAGCTTGCAGACGCAAACACCAAATGCGCGATACATGGCACAGAGCACGGATCAGATCATCGCACGATCGAGACCGCATTCGACATCTCAGCCCCTACGCCGAAACAAGGAGAAAGGCTTCTGTTCAAGAATGCACCCTGGAAGGAGATCAACAGGAGGATTTCAGATACACTGAGAAATAGGCCAACAGGGAACACGGTGCAGCAGAAGACGGACAGATTGATGTCGGCGGTCTCGGAAGCGGTCCAGGCCTTAACGCCCAGAGCCATACCGTCTCCATACGCAAAACGGTAGTAGACCGATGATCTCACACAGATGCGACACATTTACACATACTGAAGGAACAGAGCGCGAGCCGCGAGACGTGCCGGTCAGAATTCCTCAGACCTCGAGAGCTCAGCAACCGCTGCGGCGAAGCAGTATCACGATGCTATCCGACAACGCAAGATGAACCATTGGAAGGAGTTCCTAGCGGATAACGACAACATCTGGAAAGTAGCCAAGTACATGAAGGCCGGGGATAATGCAGCTTTTGGGAAGGTGCCCCAGCTCACTAGAGCAGACGGAACAAAAACGACAGATCATCGAGAGCAAGCCGAAGAACTGCTGGCGAAGTTCTTCCCGCCACTACCAGACAACATCGAAGACGAAGGACTGAGGCAACAAAGAGCCCCTGTAAAGATGCCGAAACTGACAATAGAGGAAGTAGAGCGCCGACTGTGGGAGACGAAGTCTTGGAAGGCGCCAGGAGAAGACGGATTACCAGCGATCGTTTGGAAGCAGGTCTGGCCGTCGGTAAGACACGACGTCCTCGACATCTTCCAAGCGTCATTAGAAGAAGGCACCATACCGAAACAGTGGAGACATACTCGAATCATCCCGCTCAAGAAGCCCGGTAAACAGGACTACACAATCGCAAAAGCTTAGAGACCGATCTCACTTCTGGCCACGCTGGGTAAGGTGTTAGAGTCAGTGGTGGCCGAGAGAATCTCCCACGCGGTAGAGGCTCACAGACTTCTCCCGACTAATCACTTCGGCGCGCGCAAGCAGCAATCAGCAGAGCAAGCCCTCGTACTGCTACAAGAGCATATTTTCTCAGCATGGCGCTCACGTCATGTCGTGAGTCTTATCAGTTTCGATGTAAAGGGGGCATATAATGGTGTATATAAAGAGAGACTATTGCAGTGCATGAAGGCTAGAGGGATTCCAGAGGATCTCCTGCGATGGGTCGATGCCTTTTGTTCAGAGCGAACTGCAACCATTGTAATCAATAGCCAAAGTTCCAAAAGCCGACCTCTACCACAAGCAGGACTTCCGCAGGGGTCGCCCCTGTCGCCGATACTGTTTCTATTCTTCAACGCAGATCTAATGCAGACCCAGATAGATAGAAATGGTGGTACTATCGCCTTTATTGACGACTACACAGCGTAGGTATCGGGACCGACAGCCCAGAGCAACCGGAGAGGAATACAAGCAATAATTGATAAAGCACTTAACTGGGAAAGACAGAGCGGTGCGACTTTTGAGGCGGAAAAGACAGCAATCATACACTTCACCAGGTACACAGGCAGGATAGACTCAGAACCTTTCACTATCAAGGGCAAGAAAGTTGTCCCAACAGACCAGGTCAAGATTCTTGGGGTGGTCATGGACTCGCGCCTTCACTATAAGCAACACATCGCAAGGGCAGCAACAAAGGGTCTAGAAGCGGCGATGGAATTGAGACGATTGAAGGGAATGGCCCCCTCGACAACGAGACAGCTTTTTACAGCTATAGTGGCTCCTGCAGTAGACTACGCTTCCAATGCCTGGATGCATGCATGCAAGACAGCGTCGGCGTATGCCGTTCATCGAGTACAAAGGATAGGAGCGCAGGCGATCATAGGGTCCTTTACAAGTGTAGCGACAGAAGTAGCCGAAGCGGAAGCTCACATAGCGACCATTTATGAACGGTTCTGGAGACAAGCAAGCAAGCTATAGGTAGAGATACATACGCTTCCACACACAAATCCGGTCCGAAACCTCTTACGAGGGATCAAAGCTTTCCGGCGATTCATATCTCCACTTAGACGCATTGCAGACGCATGCAAAGAACTACCAAGAGATGCCATGGAGACCATCCAACCGTTCGCCCTTGCCCCGTGGGAAGAGCGCATGCAAGCCACGTTGGGCGGACAGGAAGGGGAAGAAGACAACAAGATCAAAGAGTTAGCCAAAGCAGGATGGGCAGTAAGAATGGCGACAAGCAGCTCGGCGAGAAACGATCTAGTCGGCATAGGAGGGACTGTTCGAATCCCTATATCCTTAGCGAGAGCCGGCAAGATCATCGAGACCTTCTCGGTCACGCTAGGGACGACAGAAGAACACAACCCATACACCGCCGAACTAGCAGCCATCGCTTGTGGGCTAAAATATCTGCTAGGGATGAAGTATCAGGTCATTGTAATCGTGACAAGCAACAAATCGGCTGCACAAGCTATAGGTAACCCTCACCAACAATCAGGCCAGGGGCACATTCGGGAGATATACGATACTATAGAAAAGCTCAAAAGAGACGGGAATAGAGTCAGGCTCATCTGGCTACCATCTGACAGTAAGCTCAAAATCCAGAGGATAGCCAAAATGTCAGCCCGCCACGCAACAGAGCCGTACATCACACCACGCAGAGAAACAAGCAGAGCAAAGACGACAATCCTTAGTCAAACGAGAGCAAATCTACAAAGGGAGAGGGAACTACCAGACGGAGTTGGCAGACATTCGAGAAAGGTCGACTCAGCTCTACCTAGTAAACATACTCAGCTATTGTACAATCAGCTACCATGGAAGGAAGCCAGTGTATTAGCACAACTCAGAACCGGGATGGCACGACTGAATGGCTACCTATATCGAATCAGAGCAGCAGTAACCGATAAATGCCCATGCGGACAAGCAAAAGAAACAGTAGAGCACTTCCTCTTCCGATATGTGAAATAGATGGCACAGCGCAAGGAGATAATGCTTCAATATATAGAGGAAAAGCGCGGCAACCTCTCCTTTCATTTAGGGGGCAAAGCTGCATCAGACGGACAAAAGTGGACACCAAACATAGAAGCAGTACGAGCCACAATCCATTTCGCGATCGCCACAGGTCGCTTGGAACAGAGATAACAACAACATCACTACTAACCTATCGACTATAAAATTATACCTACCGACAACCACTACCCTAGACAACCAGAAGCAGGCACCGCTTCAGCCGCCGAAGATAGGAAACTGAACACTTAGAGGAATTGGGCTTCAAGTTTGACCTGCTATTACTAACAAATACGGGGATCAAGGAGACAGGCGACGACCAGGCTGGAAAGAACAAGACAAGAACCACATGGGCTTAGCGAGAGCAAGGCAATAACTAGCGAGATGTATGTATTTTTTAGCTCATAGAGCCCTCTGGGCAATGGCCTACCGGGCGTAATAGACTTGTGTGTGTGTGTGTGTGTGTGTAGGACTAGGCTAGGGACTTTCCATACCAGTACACATTTGTATGCCCTATTAGAGCGTAATCCATATTTGTCGGCATATCAGGTTCTAATAGGATTCAATTCGCAGTAATTAAGTAGCCGTTCCTCGCTCCAGCCTCGAGAAGTCGCTCGATAACCTGGATATGACCACCTGCTGATGCCGCCTGGACCGCTGTCCGTCCTCCATACCCAGCAGCAGCAGCAGCAGCATTAACATTGGCTCCAGCCTCGAGTAGTCGCTCGACAACCAGGATATGGCCACCTTCTGATGCCGCCTGGAACGCCCTGTCGATGCAGAGCATTGAACACCTAGCATCTAGAAAAATCGCGATGGCTTCGTCATCACCTTCAGACGCTGATGTCCTCATTAGCTCCCTTCTTTTAAGCTCGGGCAATCCCAAAATACTATTGGCATAGCGCAAGAGAGCATAATGATGCGCCTGGTGACTCCAGAAAAGAATTACCTCCTCCTTTCGGTAAAATAATGGTTCTTGCCAAGGTACGTGCGCCAGAGCGTGACCATTCGTGATAATTTGATACCATAAGTTCCAAGCACTAGACCTTTCCTTGTGAAAGTTGGCAGTGTGAGAAACCCAATGTTTCGCTGCGTACCTAAGGAATGGATGGCTCTGTTGAAGTCTGTCTATACCATCAGCTCTGTCGTAACTTGCGAGGGCCCCAGCAAGATCTGGATCGGCTTTGGCTCTACGATGCCCGAAGACATTTGCGAAGCGCGATGTTAGTTCCGTAGTCTTTTGGCCTCTGCTAAGAACAGAACCCGCTATAGCCATAGGGTTTACTCGGAGTGGCTGTGGTCGTCTGGCTACAGCCGTCTTGAAGTCGTTGAGGTGAAGGTAGGTAATGCATATTTCGCCAGCGAAGTGATCTGCCTCATCCACATCAATATGAAAATCGGAAAGCTGGGTCGGTAAGTCTCCCTTAGTTATGAATTCGCGGATAGTGCTGTGAGCGAACTGAAGCGACTGGGGCTGCTCTTCGGTGACTTGAAGGAGATTTTCGCACCACAAGATGATAGGACTCATTTCACGAACTAGCCGCTCGGTCTTCAAGTATGGCTGCCCGATGTCGATAGAGACGGCTTCACGGATCTCATCAAATGTCAGGGGCCGTTTCGCTACCGCCACCCACCGAAATACCTTCTGGACCAATACAGTCTTCTTTTGCCGAGACATGATGCGTGACAACGCCCGGACGAAAGTTTCTTCTAAGTCTTTGGGGAGACTATGAAGGGACTGTCTGATATCGTCATCGCAGTTTGCAGTGCATACCTCGTGTATTAGAAATGTAACCCAGAGAAACCTTACAACATAAGCTTTTGTTCCCTTCGGAGCTGAATGGAAGTTACTCACATCCCGTCAGCATGGCGAGTTAGTGTATCTCTGATCTGGTTCAAGAGACGGGGATCTCCGAGCACCAGGTCTTCATTTCGCATCCGCTCTTGAAGAGACGCCTCGACATAGATACGGATGTCTGACGCGAGATTGACGGGAGTCATCAACGCGTGCTCCATGTGTGAGAACCTGCCCTTCAGGTCCACGAAAACGCTATCACGACTGGTAATGAATATCCTTAGGCCTAGAGTATCGGTAGCAAGCGACGATAGCACATCAAGGAGAGCTCGTCGTTCAGTAGCGCTACATTCATCCAGGCCATCAATGAAGATGAAAAATTTACCTGAATTTTCGATTCTTTGCCGAAGAAGAAATGCCCAGTCTTGGAGTGGAACGAAATGCTTCCGATCTAATTCCCTCAATTGATGTTCGATTTGTTCTGGCAGCGTGGTAGCGTCCACGGATTGTCGGATGATCGCTCGAAGTATCACTTCCGCAGTCAGGGAATCCGAGTTGTCGTACTGTAAAAAAAAGAACACAACATTGTCATCGCGGTCCTTTTCAACAAGGACATGATTGATGACGTTAGCGCTTAGCGGCATTAGCATTTGTATGGGGGAATTTGGAAATTGGGTGCTCGGTCTACCATAGAATCGTTTTTCCTGACCCGACTGTCCTGTATTAGCACGACCCACTAAGAAGTGTTATACGACATACTTTTCCCAGAACACCAGAGCAAGACCGACCCTATTCCCTCATACCATCGGATAAATTCAGGAGTGGTGATTATCCATTCCGCCGTACTATATTGGTGCTTCTTTCGAGCTTCTCTGAACGGAGTCACATAATCGTGTGAAGAGAGACACTCGAGCAGTCGATGTCTCTCCTTTACTACCAGCAGGTCAGCGCCAGTTCCTCGAGCAAGATGGGAAATACTGACTGGATCGGCGTGTAGATCGTTGCACTTGCAACTTCTTGATCGTATTTAGTTCTCTCTCGACCTTCGGGATGAACTTTCTTAGCCCCAACCTCTGCTCTGATGCAGCCACTCTCTCCTCCTTCTGAAGCATCTGATCCTGGCGATCGGTTTGTGCTTTGGCAAGGTTTATCTCGTCCTTTACGTTGTCTCCCATCTTTCGGATGTCACTCGCGTCGGGTTCGAACTCTTGCTCGAAGGACTGGAAGAAAGCGACCCTCAATTGTTTCTGCCCTACAACAGGTAAGCAATCGCTCCTTGGACAGCGATGATATGAAATCACAAACAAGGTCTTTGAATGGCCTCTACCACGTGTTTGCAGCAACGAATGATCGAGGCATGGAAATCACAAAGCGCCTTCTGAAGGCGGGTGGATGTCATATAAAGGGCTTGGTATTCCGCAAAACGTGGGCATTGGTTGCCCAGTTCCATGAACAGGGCCGAGAGCGACTCGAAGTACGATGTGTAGTTCACTGCTATCTGTAAAGAGTTAGCTAGAATTCGTAGATGCGGCGGTGCATCGGTTACAAGCATAGCAAGCTTGAGGCTGCCCCAAACCAAGGCGGCAATGTCCGGACGGGACGAAACGAAGGTGTCGACGACGGTGGAGAATCTCTGTACGGATTGAAGAATGGAAGAGAGCCGACCGGCAATACCGCGCCCTTTCTTCAACTGGCTTTCACGATCCAGCTGAGCGGTGAATATTCTGACAGTGTCTGGGTCTTGAATGGCGCCGATATTACTGAGCTTTCGCTGCTGATCGTCTGTTAAGATGGCCTGGAAATCCCGAATCGCGTGTTCAAGTGATTCTTGAGGGCCAGCAGATGCCCCAGACTGAATTGGAAATGCAGCAACTTCCATTGTATCGTGAGGAAGCCAAGGAATATGAGAGTGTTTCGTGGTGTCCCAGTTACCCCTCTCCAGCACAGATCTAGGCTGCTTGCGTGGGGCGAGGGACAGAATGGTTCTTGAGCTGCGCACACTGCACTCACTTAAACCAATTTGACTATGCGGCAAGATTACGATGAACGACGTGCTGGTATATTGTGATGCGATCGCTTGGCCTGGGGCTGGCGGTGTACAGAAAGTAGATGGAGTAAAAGACTGGAATCAGGCTGCGCAAGAACTTGTCATTTTCTCACGTGGCTTTTGCACAGCCACAACATCCTGGCGCGAAGTCTAATGTTGCTGATGCATAACTTTACCATGTCTGAGTCGTGAGATGAGAAGCTGAAGTAAAAATATAATAAGGAAAATTAGTGGGAGGTAACGTGTTTGATAAGTATGCGCCGCATCCAAGTATGCGCCGCATTCTTATTTCTACTTTAAATCCGGTTTTTAAAACATTCTTTAAAAATTCAAACTAAGCTTAAAATAGCTATAATTTTAATAGCTTATATACAAGTCTTAAAGTAAGCTATATTAGTTTTCTTAAATTTTAAAACAATTATATACCTTAATGTTATAGCTATAAACTTTAAAATCTATTTACACTGTAGATTACCCTGTATTCTCGTTTTTTTAATTCGTCTCTATCTAGTTGTCCTAATTTCAATATTCTATACTGAGGTTAAAATTAATCCCTACAAACGATAAACTCTAAAAACATCAGTTAGGTAGACTGCAAAGCGAATATAGGAATGGGAGGGCAACGGCGTCCGCATATAGTGCAGTATGGAGTTAAGTGTGGCCGTTGGCGTTCCGTTGCCTGACACTCGCGAATGCAGTAGGGAGTTGTCAGGACTGTCGATATCTGGAGGTTAGGGTTGCAGCAAGTGTGAAAACATTTGATCTGGATGAGGGGATGCTAGCATTTTATTGCGCTCAGCCATTCATGCACTAGGCTCTCTGTTAGGCACACGCATCCCTTGGACAACGTGATGCGGACTGGCATTTGTGAATTTACCAAGCCAAAGAAGCAAATCTGTTGTCACAAGCCTCCAATTGCAACCTTTACTCATATTTTCTTAGCATTGAAATATCGTTTGAAAATCGCTAACAAAATGACTGAGTTCCAGTTTTATTGATTGACTTAGGTAGTCACTACCCTAAACATGAATGACGTTAGGGTGTCGGAAAAGGCTTAGCCAAAAAGCGAGCATTTGTCTGTACTAAGTGCATTTTACATCGGCCATCATGTATGTGCACAGAGAGCCTTGCTTCGGTATCGACTGGGTTGGGTCTGGCTATTTGAGCTGCCTTGTCATGCTAGCCTGGAGTCTGGTTCGCCCATTATCCCCTTCGGCTTTACTGGGAGGGTTGCAGGTCGGTCAGAGCATCGACTCACGCCGCAATTCTCATACTGAAATACCATGGCGTTCCAGCCTTCATTGTCGGAGGGATCGCTCCGAACTATTCACTTTGATTGGCCAGATGCCAACGTAAGCTCAATGTCGTTGGTGAAGTTGCTCCGGGGTTCATAACGGGCTTATTATTCCTGGTAGCCAAGGTCTTTACTCTTCGTGTTGGCTTTCAGCACTTTCGTGGATAGACCGAGGTCTAGAATACCACCGTCATTTCGAATATAAGACTGCCTTCATGGTAGAGTACGATCTCATATAATGTCAATTTGTGAATCTCGTCTTCCGCTAGCCAGGTCCTTTGCATGCCACATCTTAGTTTCCTGAGTAATAAGTCCCTTGGTCCAGGAGGTGGGCAGCAACAACAGTTCCCCGCAAAGATAGGTAGCATGGAGGCTACGAGTTGTACTTTCACGCCCAAAGATGCGTACGTGTCACCCAGCCTGAGCTAGCGGTGCTTGAAGCTAAGAAGGCAACAGTGCAGAGAGTCATATCCAGCTTATTATTCAGGAGCTGCGGGACATGGACCGCGGGTTGCGCAGCGCCATCAAACATCAGCAAAAGGCTGTAGAGGCGAGCTTGGTTGAATGGAGGCGCAGTGAATTGTTAATAAAGGCGGATGATAAGAAGCTGGCGGAGACAACAAGGGCGAGCAAATAGACACATATTGATGGCAGAAGACCCTGATGCTCTATCTCGCTAGAGAAGCCTCCGCTTATTGTGGTGCAGCAATGAGATCCATTCCAACTACACTCATCCAGACTCCGCGGTGCAAACTATGACAAGCCCCATCAGGGCTCAGTCAGAGAGACCGCGCCGACTCGGAGCTTGCAGGTTCAATTCCCGTCATGTGCTTCTTTCCTTAGACTTCTTCAATCATAGTTGTTGGAGTCAGTCCGATTCCACTCCAACAGTCGTTCCAACAAAAGCACAATGAGAACTGGGGCCGGCCGAATCAGACCCAGAGGTAGAGAAGAGATTCGAACTCAGAGATATTTCGTCAAGCTTATTTCCTTAACCGTACAAGTTCCCGCCATTAGACTGACCCGATCTGTTTCCTCTATTAATTAAAGTCCCCTTTCCTCTGCATTGCGCTAACCCCAAGCTGCTGCTAGCTAACCCCAAGTGTGGGGTTGGGGTTATTTTAGACCAATCACCAGCTCGATCCAACGTTACTCGATTCAAGTCTAAATTTTAAGCGAAATTCTCCATTTTGGTGGCCGATTACTGTTCAATCGCCTCTTAATAGTTCCTAGGCTTTGCATCAAGATCGCCTTGCCCATAAAGTACATCATCTCACCTTGCTTACTCCAGGATACCATGAGCCTGCTCCCCGTCTCCCTTGCGATCTTCTTCCCGAATAAGAGCAAGCTAAGTATATAACCCATAGGTGAGTATGTGGTCTTGCAGAGCCAGGCGTCCCGGACATGGGCGAATCGCTGGGTGAGGTCTTCCATGCCGTCCCGCTCCCGGGTAGGTATGGCCCACTCCCCCAACAACGCCCGTCCTGTGAAGACGAGACCGGCGAGCACGTAGGTGAATAGGTGGGCCGGTCGCAGCTGCCCCGTCTCGCCGTCGATCCCCAGCACGCCGACGAAGTGCCACAGCGGGCTGTCAAAAGGGTCTCCGGGGAGCCGCTGCATCCAGAAGCCCGCCAATACCTGTAGTATCCGCTCTTGTAGGCCCTCATCGTTGTTGAGGCCGTCATGGCTGCGGCGGCTGTTTAATGGCCTGCCCCCCTCGACCTCCCCTTCTGACTCTGACTCCGACTCCGGCTCAGACTCTGACGCCTCCCCTTGCAGATGGGCCCAGAGCGTCTCGAGGCTGGCCCTTTGCGCTGGCATAAAGCGAAAGCCGTGGTCGGCCAGGAGGACCTCTTCTTCTAGCGACAACACATTGAGGCATTAGCATAGAAATCGTTTTATATAGCCCAGATACCGGTCCATACTGGTCTTCTCCTGCAGCGGCCCGAACGGTCGGCTGTGGGAGTCGTGAGGGTGTGGGCTGGCTAGCAGCAGTCGGGTCATCAAGGGCATGCTCTTCAGTCCGCCGATGCAGCGGTCAAAAAACAGTCGATCGAGAGCTTTATTCATATGCCGCAGCACTTCGTCGTTGCCCTCATTGCCTCGGCCAGGCATCTTACTACAGGCCTGGATATCGACTAGGTTCCTGCCGGTGAAGTGGGCTGACCAGCCGGTCCGCTTCAGCCAGTTGGTCGTCTCGTGCCTCAAGATGCCTTCGTCCATGACCTTCTGCATCTCTTCTTGTTCCTCCTGCTGTAGTGACCATCCTTTGGTGATGTGGGCGATCGTCACCTGGTCTTCTGGCTGAGTAACCGTCGCTCCTCTTCCTCTTCTCTTTCTTCTTTCGCTCCCTTTTCCTCCTTCCTCGCTTCCCACTTCGCGAACGCAAAAGTAACGGATCGCCCTCTTAGGCCCGGCAAAGAAGGTCTGCAGATGCACACTGACCCAGAGGTCCTCCCGGGTCTTCCTTTTGTCTGCCTTGGCGTCATGCTTGCTGTTCAGGTGTATGCGCAGGCACTTCCAGCTCGGCGTGAGGTAACCCGGGCAGCCCGGCCAGGTGCATGCGAAACCCCGGTGGATGGGGAGACCCTCGACGGGCTCGGCCGGGTTGGATGGACCGTGCTGGGCCAGCAAATCCTCATTCGGTCCCTCCTCTAGCAGCATCAGCAGCAGGGCCTTGTGATGGCGGACGAGATCGCTGCGGTCTTGATGGCTGAGATCTGGGTGGCGGTCTCTCAGATGGCCTTCCAGATGATGGATACGGATTGCGTAGCCGTGGAAGGCGCAGATCAGTGACTGATATTCTTCATTATAAAGAAGCCACCTTCCTTCGCCCTCTCCTCTTCCTGACCCTTCTGTTATTCTTCTCCCTGTTGCCTGGGTATTACTATTAGTATTGCTAGGTGGTAAGTCTGGCAGGTTCTGTTGGCTATTGCAGCCATAATTAATTAGTTAGGTTGTATGTGCAGTTGGATAAATTAAGCTGATTAGTTATTGCTTTTCTGAATGAAGATGGATAGAGAGAGAGAGAGAGAGGTAGCGTAAATAGATAGATAGATAGATAGACAAACCATCCCAGCCTCTTTTTTTTTTTTTTTTCCCTTTCTCTCTCTCTCTTTTCTCTTTTTTATTATCTCTCTCCTCTTATTTTGCTTTTTCCGTTTTCTTGTTTCTTGTCCTGGCTTACCCTGAGGACGAAAGTGGAGACTTGGGTTTAATTCTGAGTCTGTTATTGGCTGCTCGTGAGGTTGGTAGTTTGGGGTTGGTAGTTTGGCCCCCCTGTCACTCGCCTAGACCCACCTGACAGGGTTTCCCCGCACCCCCATTGGCCCGTGCCACTTTGGGAAGGTTGGTAGTTTGGGCCAAACTACCAACGGGTTAGGTGCCTAGGTGCCTTTTTTCAGCCTATTATTATCTCTGCAGGTGGCCTGATGGACCTAGAGACAGCTAAAACCTACAAGAAGCTTCAGGACCTTATTGGCCCAGTTGCAGCTGCCCAGCTGGATTCCTCTATAGGCCTTACCCTTACGAAAACGAGGGCTATTTCAGCTGTATCTATAGCTAAAGACCCCCCTAGAGGCCTAGCTGGATCGAGCTGGAATCCCTCTAGAAGGTCCCCTTAGGACCTATAACCTTTCTTTTCTTATATCTCTCTTTATATCTCTTTTTTCTCTCTTTACTAGATTTTCTAGTTTTTCTAAACTTATCTAGCTTTTTTAGTTTTCTTTCTTTATTTCCCTCTTTTTATTATCTATCTCTCTATTTAACTGCATTTCTTTTACTTTATTTATCTCTCTTTACTTCTATTTCTTTTAGTTATTAGTCTTTTATCTCTCTTTATCTCTCTTTATCTCTCTTATCTCTCTCTCTTTATCTCTATTTTCTTTACTTCCCTTACCTATTTATATCTCTCTTCCCTCATTTCTATATACTATAGTATAGTTAAAGTAAAACACATTGGTAAAGATAACCTAGATAGTTAATACTTACCTAACCCTAACCCTAACCTGCATGAGGTTACCCTATATCGCACTGAGCGTGCTTCAAGGGTTAGAGTGAATGCCATGAGCAGCAGCCAATAAGTTGTCTCCCATGGGTGGCATTCCATTCGACAGATTTACTTAAAGCATACTGTTAGATTACTAACGCAGTTGTTTTCTGAGGCCGTGGAAATCATGACTACCCTGCGACAAAAACCCATCAAAACGCCCGACAATGTCCCTCCATATGATCGACCACCCTGGCTATGAAGAAGTCGAGATACCAGCATCGCCGCCCTGCCTGCCTAACTACGAGTCATCTCCCCAGCCACCGCTGCCCTCAACGCCGTGCCCGTATCAACACCACACACAACTTCACGAGCCCCTCCGAGATCTCATCAGGGAAAGAAGAACGCCAGCAGATGATATCCTAAACGGCCAAACAGACATAGATACAGCATAATTTATATGGGGAACTGTCCCTCAAGACAGCACGGCCTGGATGCCACGGCAGTCACTTCCTTGGCTCGCCCCGCATGAGTCTCCGGATACTCGATAATATGAGGCACTACGTTGATTAACTCCTCTCCTCTTGATCTTTGGCTAAGAAACCCATGGAAGCCAAAGGTCGGTTTTGAAGAACAAGTGCCCTCTCACCCACTGTCACAAAATTTGCATCCCTGTCAAGCAGCAGTTCAATACTTGGCGGATTGTGCATATAGCCAGGCCTTGACTTCCTGCCACCCCAGTCTAACGTGGTATGCATTACGCTTGCTAAGAAGGTGTTGGACCAGTATGCATCGGCAAAAAAAGATAGCGCAAGCCATATCGCGCCTGCGAGAACCGCAGCGAGGACGCTTAGAAGAAGCTGTAAACCAGACATGGCAACAATCAACTTTTCAACGCTGATTGTGACCAAGGCAGGGTCAACGCTGACTATGTAGGCTCTTGCGATGAGCAGCCTTTCCATCGTGGCCGACATGTTCGCAAACCAAGATAATACATCATCATCAAGGGACTCTAAACTGACGTTGGAGCGGCCATTGCCAAGCCCGTATGCTATCAGAACAGCCGCAGTGTCGACCTGACCAAAGAACTTATTGTTGACATTATCGGTTTTAGATGCCGCACAATCAGTCTGGGTGATTTTTCCGCCAAACGCCTCGTTCTGAAATGATCCCTGATCGCATTCTTCCAATGGTGACACTGGATCTTGAACAGTTTCGGATCTTATCAGCGTGATATTGGTTGAAGTGATGCTAATGAGGGAGAATATGTCTTCCCCGCTGTTTGGGTTTGCGGCAGTGAGATAACCCCAGCTAGCCTGAAGCACTGTAAGGTTGAAATTATCCGCCGAGTTGACTCCGAATTGGTAGCTGAGGTTTTCATCCTGCGCTCTCATCATGCCATTCACAATCTTGTCGATGACAGGGTTCTTTCTCTCGGTCTCGTTGGCACTCCAGGTCCGCCGTACCAAATTATCAACTTCCTCGGCAGCAAATGGAACATCAGGATTTGTCAACATTGTGACGCGAAGTACAGACTCAACAAAGGTATGCCGTCGCGTGCCTTTAGTCACTGTAAAGACCTGCATCATAGCCGCAGACCCGCCCCCGGCTCCGAAGGAAGACCAGATGTTGTCGATCCTGTTCGGTTTGATGTATCTAGAATTCGGCTTCAGATCTGACTCGTCATCCCAGTGTACCTCGGGGAGCCCAATAACTTTTTCCATAATCGTCTGTGCGAAGGTGTTGTTGAAAGTGCAGTTCCAGGAGGCGACACCTCCGCCAAAGTATATGCAATCGGCTGCAGGGAACACTACGCCGTTCATAGTGGCAGAACCAGGTAACATGACGTAACTATCTGGCGAAATGGAAAAGCCATCATCATCGAGCCAGATTCGCGCCCCGACGTCGTCTTGTCGCGTCGGTGCCGTTATTTCGGGAGTTCCCCTCACGACCTCGCCGGTCAAGGTGTAGTTAAACCCGGGTCGAAAAAGCTCAGATCCCACGGTTTGTGAAAGAGTCGCCTCCGTTTCTCTAAGATCGTCGGAATCAAAATGTAACTGAACAATGTAAGGTGGGTCCTTGGTGCGTAAGCTCTCATACTCGGCGACTCTGGCAATGGACTCCCTGAAGATGTAGCCTGGAGAGTCAAGCGTCCAGAGCAAGGTCCCGTAGAAAGATGCAAGTACGTTGAGGATGCTGAAGCTAAGGACGACAAGGCTGGCGCGCGAGAAGCCACGGGAAGACAGGAATAGACAGCATTGTATATAGTCTTCGGCAAACATGAGGTAAGACGTAAATTGATAAGACCGCACGGCAAGAAGGGAGAAGATTTTATATATAAACAGAGCCATGAGAAGTTCGGCGCATTTGAAGATTAGGGATTTCACTGCATTGTGAAGCAGGGGGATCGAGGATGCGGTAAACGAGGATGATGATTCTATCATAATAGCGACGTTGCAGCAAAGCAGCCGAAAGATTGCGAATATTGACGGCCATACGAACTGCATGTTTCAGCGTGAGTTGTCCCTCACTTATATGCTCAGTCCCAAAGTGTATTCACTTTTGAGCCTCACTGCGGCTGAACCCAAAGTGCAGCGACAATGCAACACAACAATCGAAGGAGCCATGCCCGCACCATTCTGTAAACAAGCTAGCTGCAACGGAGAGAAATTGCTGCAGGGATTTGTCGAACGAGAGAGTTCTAGATTGGAGACCTTTTCCCGGGGTTTGCATATGTTTTAACTAGGGTTATCCAGGGGGTTCCATTGTTTGCACTGAAAGTAAGTGGCCCACGCCGTCCTTGTTTTTTTTCTTGTTTTTTTTTCTTCGCAAGTTGCGAGTTGTGTGTGAGCAAAGGTAGTACTTCTGCAGACAGCTCAACTCTTTTTGACCAGCTTGTTAGCCTTTCGCTCGGCCAAGTTGAGCGTCTATAAAACCGCCCCAAAGGTTCCTGTAGAAACTGCTTCTCCAGCTCAGCCGAGCAGACTGAAAAATAGCAATGATAGCTGGTTATCAGCAAGTTTAAACTGAGGAAGTTACCGCATTGACTCCTCGCACCTCTATCCCAAGACGCCACTTTCGATAGACTAAAAGCCATATGAGGGGAACCCTGGACAGGTTTACGAACCAAATATTAGTTGCCGATCTCCATTCTCGTGCATGAAAGCACCGGAGCAGACTGCCCGGTTAATTGTGGAGGATAAACTCAAACTCAAGCATCTGACAGTATTACCAACTCTTCGCCTGGGGGAAAGAGGGTCCGTATAAGCGGAACAACCTACCATTACCTTCATCCTTACGTCGTCTAGGGCTCTTAACTTTCATCATTTTCTTCTTTATCTACATCTTTAACTCTTCCATGCTGTTCTTCTCTCATCCTTCCTCTTCAATCTATTCATTCGGTAAACTCGCCTTCCGCTTTCATTTCTCACACAGCTAAGATGCATATCGATAATTTCAGCTACGATTTGGGCAACGTAGCGGCCGTTGAAGCCCATGAGGCCCGTGTCACTGTGGAGGTCGAGCCAAATTCTATGAGCTCTACCAATGGCTACGCGAATCGTGATCAGGCCAGCCACGACTCTTACCTCCACGCGGTGCTGGCTGGGAACCTTTGAATGCCTTTTGACTGGGGACATTTCAGAACCGATAAGACTTATCATCCGCCAGCACTTGTCCGCTGATTCAGGCTGTGGTTATGCGGTAGTGCTCGGAAGGCCTACTGCCTACGAGCGACAAGGGAACACTTCAAAATCACCCAACACACGGCCGCAAAATCGGGCCTACAAAGGATGAGTATATGGGTTGTAGGAGAGGATACCCTTAGGGTGTTCTTGGGTTGCTCTATTGCAAGCAGGCCCAACCCGCTTGGCAGAACAGTGTTCAAGCGAATTATTGCGCTTTGTAATCGGGTTGTGCTCCTGTGCCCTCACAGCATGCCCCACTACCCCTGCAGAAGATTTAAGCTTGACCACGCAGACGGGAGACTCTCCACTATGCCGGCGTCCATATTACGCGCCAAACTATCCGTACCCTCGGAATAGCTATAACGGCAACGCCCATCAGTCCGGCAACTGCCTCCTCCGACTCCCCCACTCTTATCGGCGACCCGTACTAAGCGTGCATCCAAGCCCTACAGGCATTTTACCTCGAGAACAATCGTTTCCGATGCAATATTCAGAAGCCGTACCTTAGCGGCAAGAAACATTTCCTGGGCAACATGTGACATATCCAGGCAGTAGGGAGTTGTCGGCTCAAGCACAAATGTGGTGCAAATGAGGCTAACGTAGCTCATACGTTTGCATGCATGACCGCGAAAAAAAAAAACTGTTGCTTAGTGTTTCGCCACAACTGAAGCTGGCGGAACAGCGACTGGGAAATATTGCCATTGATGCGGACAGCATGCCGTTTCTTAGGGCGTCAAAGGGATGTGATCGGTGCATGGCATATCGTCCAATCACCAAGTTATAGTGAGTAGAGCAGAATAAATGGGGTAACAACGCTAATACTATTAGGGATCAGGAGGAACTTGTATATGGGAACCAGCAACAGGATGCCTTGCAAGGCAGAATTAAGTAAGCCGCCTTACCTGCCGCTGCTCCGCCACGAAAAGAAAAGCAAATAAACAACAAAAGGCGGGTTCTTACTACCCCGTAAGCCTCGTTGTGTCTATCTAATAAGCCATCACAGCCGCAAGTACTAATAGTTTCCGCCATGCGCTGCAGGGATATGTGTGCTTGGTTCTAGGTAGATCTCTCCAGTGACATTCAATCCGAATGTCTTGCCCCATAATCTGAACCTAACCTACTAACAAATAAGGTGAGGCCTGGAGGTTGTAAGTTTTTCAATCCTCCCAGGGTTAAGGACTAAGAAACGTAAATAACAAGTAGATTTCCGAAAGAGAGACAAGTAGCAAAGATGCATATAATAGTATATAATGCGACTTAATCACTCATATTTATAGTCACAAATATTGTATTCGTTAGGTTTCCTGTATAAGACATCCGGAAGCCAGTACGGCAACGGATTTTAGTCGGGCTTGCACTAGAGCGGGGTTTTGCCGAATGGCCGTATTGGAGTATTCTGGTAATGTACGGTGATGCACTAAAATGTCTGTGTTATACGATTACCAGCCTCTTCATGCTCACCGATGACGCCGCAAGCTTTACCAGTTATCTTCTCTTCCCAATACTTAAGGAAATGGCATCCAAATAATGAGCTGACAGCCACGGATCCTGAGATTTTCTGGTATTCAGTATGTCAACCTGTAGAATTTAATTTCTTCCCTATCCAGAAGTCAGTAATAACTCAGCCGGGCTAGGTTGTAGAAAATACTATATAAATTGAAACTGCATTATTAAAGCTTAGGGGGTTAGGTTATAGAAAAAGTAAAGGGAGTAATAACTCTTGTATGTGGTGAAGTGGAGAATGTAGCCCAATAATAGACTGTACCGCTTGAATGCATAATTACCCCTCTTTAAAACATACTACTGCTTATCTGAGAAGGAGAGAGAAATAAGGCATGTTAAATCGCATCATTAAAGCAAAGTTTTCCATTCCTGAAATCGTCCATTCCATCTCTATTCTTCTCAGATCATGGCTGCACTGCCTGCAACCTCAAGTCTCACAGGTTACATTCCGCAGTAGGCATCTGATTGTACAACTTATAAAGCTATTTAGGGCCAATTCGCAGACCTTGAATCTGTATCTAAAAAAGTAAGAGTTAATTAGTTATAAGATATTAAACTTAATAGGTTATATAATTATAATTAAATTAATTAAGTTACTAAGTTTAACTAACTTCTTCTCCTTTTATAAGTAATATAATTAACTTAAAGTCTATGTAAGCTTTCTTTTAATATATAACTTAGCCTTTTCTTTTTTCAAGGCTTATTTAAAGAATTAGACTTACTTATTTATATATTATCTTATTAATATATGGAAGCTTCAGTTTAATACTATACTTTACAGCTGTACTAACAGTATAGTAAGTATTAAAAAGTTTTAAACTACTTTAAATTTACTTAACTACCTGTCACAGCCTGAAGCCTGAAGCCTGAAGCCTGAGCCTGAACCTGATCCTGATCCTGATCCTGATCCTGATCCTGAGGGCGCTATAGCTATATACATGAGAATGCAGTGTAAGGTCAGGGACCTTACATCCTAGTCTTTTGCCAATTTAGTGCAGCGGTAAGACCCTGAATGCATCCAGGGACCCTAGCCGTGACACTACCCTTAATTCATTCAATTATTTTAATATAACGTACTTCATAAGCGACCTGACCATATAAGCGACCCGATCACGACACTGTACATCTAAAAATAGCCTACCCTATATAGCTATACCACCCTAAATAAAATAGTTAAAATCCTAACTAAGATCTCATATAAAATAGTATAGTTTAATTTATTAAAAAATACTTTTTAAAGATTTATAGCTAATTTATTTTAGATAGAAAACCTTAAAATACAGTATATTTCACAGTGTATACAGACTTTAAGGTTTATAGCTATATAGGATTTATTTAAAATTCTAAGAAAAATATATTATCTTATTTTAAATGTCATATATAAGCTATTCAAACTGTAGCCATTTTAAGCTTAGTTTGAATTGTTAAAGAATTTCTTAAAATGTAGATTTAAGGTGGAAAATGTAAGTGATCAGGTCGCTTATATGGTCGGGTCGCTTATGAAGTACGTTATAATTTTAGGATTAATTTAAATTTAATATAGTTATAAGATATATTATTTTATAAAGAATTATAAGGAGAATTTAAATATATATTAATACTTACTGTAATAGCTATTAGTAAGAAAATATACCTTAAGGTAAGTAGATATTAATTTAATTATATTTTTAACTACGTTATTTTTAATTCTAGTCTATATATTAACTATAGCTTTAATTAGCTATATATTAATTTCTAAACTTTATAAAAAGGTTAATAGTTTAAAATATCCCTTATATATTCTCTCTTTAAGTATTTATTATATATTCTCTATTAAATTAAAATTGAAACTGTATAGAAGTTAATTTATAAAATATACTTTATTTTTATAAGCTTAACTTTATAGTTAATTTTAAACTTTTTTAACTCTTAAGGTATAGGTATTATTATATTAAAAAGTATTTCCTTTCTTAAAGTACCTTAATAAGTAAGACTATAAGCAGTTTTATATATAGTTTGTTTGTTTGTTTGTTTGTTTGTTTGTTGATTTCCGTCATGCGGCCTAACGCCGCCAACCTCCTATTGGAGTAAGATGACGTATTGGGCTAGTAGGCTAAATAGCTAATATTACATTATAATATAGGGTAGGTCAGACCTGCCCCTACTATCCAATAATTCTTCAGCCAAATTGGCATTCTCTATTTTTCGGGCTCTTATTCCGTCAGCGGATCCGAGCAGGCTGTAAGGCCAGGTTCTCAAGGCACTATAGTAGGCCGAAGAAGGTCGTGTTAGAAGCTAGCTAGCCACTGTAGCTAGCTTCCTAAGACCCGGGTCCATTGAGCCGGGCTTGTGATAGAAGAAGAAGGCCGCCTTAACAGGCGGTACGAAGAGAACGAGGCCGAGAGAGGAGGCTGCTGGGGAAGGCCGCCGAAGGAGCCTGCCTCGGTCGTAGCTATAGGTGGCGGTTATAGCAGTCCGTTCGGTAGGTCGGTCGGTCGGTCAGTCGGTCAGTAGGTCGTTCAGTCGGTCGGGCAGCTGTAGCTGCGAGGGATCCAAGCTGCAGAAGCTGCAGAGGAAGGTCGGCAGGCGGCTGCTGTTGCAGGCCGCAAGAAGGAGTCGTCGGGCAAGAGGCCCGTTGAGAAGTCGGGCAGCTGCCATTGCAAGCTGCGAGAGGAAGTCGTCAGGCAAGGAGCCTGTGAGGAAGTCGTCGGGCGAGGAAAAACAGGCCCTTTTGGCAGAGTAAGGAAGGTCAACTCTCAAAATCCCCTCCTTACTGTGGTTGTTAGGATCATGTTTATCCTAGCTGCCAATTTGTATGCAGACCTTAACAGTGGGCTAACAGCCCGTGCCAAGGAAAAAATTTTCAAGGGGAGAGTTGTGAGAGGGGGGTACTGTTTGTTTGTTTGTTTGTTTGTTTGATAATTTCCGTCATACGGCCTAGTGCCGTCAACCTCCTTACGGAGTAAGATGACGTGTTGGGCTAGTACTAGATAGCTTTATATTACATTCGACTATAGGGTAGGTACGGGGTGGACGCGTGTCTGGTCCGTAACCCCTTTATAAAAGGGGGCCCTAAACCCGGGTGGATGCGTTTTTCCCGACCTACCCTTACCATCCATCAATTCTTCAGCCATGTAGGCGTCCTCAGTTTTTCAGGCTTTTCTTCCGTCAGCGGATCTAAGCAGGCTGTGAGGCCAGGTTCTCAGTGGCGGGTTAACGCTTATTTATCGTGTTGTAAAATCCTCGGGTTTGCTGTTGCAAGACCAGGTGCGTAAAAACAAAGAAAGGCTAGCTGACTGCACAGGGCGTCATCGCCAGCCGAGTATCGAATTGAATTAACGGGATACAAAGGAGAGAGAGAGTGTGTGTGTGACCAGAGGTCATATTGCGGGCGGTTCAATCTAATGCCTGTGGCAGATGAGTGTGAAAAATTTGGTTGCCTTCAGGTGTTCGATGAACCGTTCGTAGTCGCGCCCTATTACCCGATGAATTGACCCTAGGAGTGGGGTTGCCAGCCCCAGTCTTTGGGCCGGTTTAATCTTGTGGCAATAGAAGATGTGGTGTGGTGCTTTCTTGCGTCCACATGAGCATGTGTTTGTTGAGTTTGCGTGAGAGAATCTCTCGTGGTATGCAGCGAAGTCGCCATGGTGTGTTCTTGCTGCCAGTAGCTGTTGGAGGAGGCGCCGTTCGAGTGTCAGCTCGTCCGGTGGGCCTAGCTTTACGGGGAGGTCGAGAGGTTCGTATGTCGTTAGCATATTCTTATGCCAGTACTCCTTAAATGCTTCCAGTGCCTTGGCCTTGTTGGTTCGGCGTATGTAGGCTAGGGTTAAGGGGTTCTTAGAGGGAATGCGGCAGCCGGACTTGGCTAGTGCATCTGCCCTCTCGTTGCCTTCAATATCTTTATGTCCTGGGCTCCAGTGGACGTGTACTTTGCCGTGTCTCCTCGCTAGGAGTTGAAACTGTACGAAGGCTTTTTGTGAGGAGTCCCCTGGTATTCCTTTGAGACCGCTGATAACTGATGTGTTGTCTAGGCACACGTGTATGGGGTGGCTGCGGTCTGCCTCATTCAGGGCCTGTTGCAGGCCCTTGAGCGCGCCTATAATTTCAGCATCGTATACTTCGGCCATCTGGAGTCCTCCAGCGCCTTGCGTGACAAGTTTCTAGTCGCGGTATATAGCATAGCCATACCCTACGCCTTCATTTGTTATGGATCCGTTGGAAAATACCACTGTATCATCCTTAGGGAGGAGGTTGAACCAGTCGTTGAATTCTTACGCGGCTTTGTCTTTATCTTGGAGCGAAAGCTTGGCCGCTGGGTATGCTGGGAGGACAGCGGGGCGAGTGGTGTGTGGTGCCAGCGTTGACGTACGGTAGAGCCGTATTGGAAGGTCAGCGCTGAGGTCTGTGTTGTCTACTCGTCGGGCTACAGGGTGGGTAGGGTCGAGCGAGCGGATTCTGGTGGCGAAGCTGCGTTATCGGGCCTGTATGAGCTGTTGAATGGGAGGAAAGCCCGTTTCTCGATAGACGGCTGCGTTTTGAGTAGTAATCCAGACGGGTGCAATCGTCCTGAGCGCTTTTATATACACTTTGTGCATGCGGTCTATAAGGTGTTGGATCTTTGTGGGTGAACCTCTGCTGTTGATTTCACCAGGGTACCACGCTTTGAGTCTGTACGTTAGGATTGGGATTACGTAGGCCTGGACGGCTTTGCGTGTGTGGATTGGAGGGGGTCCTCGTTGTGTATTCGTGATGCTTCGGAGCAGGTTTGCAATTGCAGCTGCAGAGGCCGACCATTTCTGCACGTGGTTCTTAAAGTTGAGTTTGCGGTCGAGCTATACCCCAAGCCAGCGGATTGAGCTCTGGGCTCTTTTCTCTTGGTCCCCATGTAGGATAGGGGGGGAGAGGTTATCTCTCCTCCTTGAGAAGTGTATAACTTCGGTCTTTTTGTGGTTGAAGAAGACACAGTTAGCATCTCCCCATGTGATTAGGTCTTAGATGTCTTGGTTTACTGCTGCAGTGGTCTCTATAAGGGAGGGACCGATTCTCAGCATTGCTGTGTCGTCTGCATAGCCATATCGGGCCACCGGGTCGACTTTGCTCAAGTCTGGGATATGGCGTTGTCTGCCAATGTTATAGATGGGTTGCGTATACAGCATAAATAGGATAGGGGAGACTGGCGAGCCTTGTGGCAGTCCGCAGTTAAGCGGCTTGCTGGCTGTTACGGTCTCCTGGAGTCTAACTATTGCTTCTCTATCTGTTATAAAGGAAGCAGCCCAGCGGACTAATGAAGGGGGCCACCCCTGTCTTCGAAGTTGTCGGATCAGTCGGTTTCGGAGGACTGCATCGAAGGCGCCTTTGACATCCATAAGTACGAGCGTTGCCACTCGGCCTTGGTTTAGCGCCGTCTCTATGTCGTGGATAAGGGAGGCCACTAGGTCTGTGGCTGCCCTCTTTAGGAGCGCACTGAATTGCTCGGGGCTGATTACCCCTTGGAATACTGCAGTGCGCGAGATGCGGCGTGCGATAAGGCGTTCAAGGCCTTTTCCAATGCACGAGAGCAGTGATATCGGTCTCTAAGAACCGGTAGAGGAGAGGTCGCGCTTACCAAGTTTGGGGATTATAACCACTTCCGCGCCTTTAAAGGCTGCCGGATGGTGGCCGACCTGGAGGCAGGATTTGAAGAGCTATGTGGTGTGGGATTCGATATAGGGCCAGGCGGTCTTGAGTAGCTCGACAGTGATGTTATCCGCGCCGGGTGTGGTGTTGCCA
>JAEKIX010000073.1:0-50709 GCA_018886245.1 Fusarium brachygibbosum | reverse complement strand
GGGTAGGTGGGTTTTCTGAAGCGGGTGTCTTGCATGGGTTTTTATGGGGCACACGTGATGTGAGAACTGGGGTCGTAACATTAATTATAAATAAGATCTATATTACTAAAGATATTATATTTAATAAAGAAGAATTCTTTAGTATTAATAAAGAGTAAATAAGAGAAATAACTGTAAAATAGACTCTAAAAGAGATTTAATTCTATCTTTAAGCTCTTTTTAACTTTAAGTAGTTTAATTAAGTAATAGACCCTATTTAAGGCCCTAATAAGTAGGAAATACTAGAAATAAGCTTTAAAAATGCAATTAAAGAATTACTAATAGAAGAAATAGAGCTAAAAAAAGGTAAAACTACTAAAGCCTAAGAGTATACTTAATCTTATTTTAAGGTTCTCTTAATACTACTAAAAAGCCTACCTTTAAGCTTCCTTATATAAATAGGGATATAGATAAGCTAAGAAAAGGACTAAGCAATAGGATTAGAAGTTAATCTATATATCCTAAATTAAGCATTTTATATAGATTTAATAGCTATTTTAATTATAAAGAAGGAAAGTAAGGTTATTTTAAAGGCAATAAAGAGAAGATATATCTATAGAAAGCTTAAACTTAAATATAAAATATAAAAGCTTAAAATAAACCTTATTCCTAATAGATAAAATTACTATAGAAGGAACCTACCTTAGGCATTAAGTTCTTATAGTAGTCTAATTAGATATAGATTTAAGGAAGAATTCTAATAAGTATAGAGTAATTATTTAGAGAGCTATAAGTAGATATTATTCTAAATAGAGATTTCAAGCTGCAATTTAAGGATTAAAGACTTATAAATACTAAACTGTATATAGGTATTTACTTATAAATTTAATAAATATAGATACCTATAGAAGTATAAAGCTAGGCTTATTATATAAAAGGACTAATAATAAAAGTTAGGAATTAATAAGACCTATATAGTAATACTTATAGAAAAATCATTCTAAATACTATTAGTAATTATAGGAAAATTTAACTTAAAGCTACTATAATATAATATAGTAAATGCCTTTATTAATATAAAGCTATAATTAAATATATTTATAAAACTTCTATTAGGCTTTAAAAGAGATAAAAAAGAAAGATAAATATTACTATTATATAAAGTACTATATAGACTATAAATTATACCTCTTTTATAGTAAATAGAGCTTAGAAATACCTTATAGACTTTAAGATTTAAATCTATATTAAATAAACTCTATTACTATTAAAAGAATAGAATCTTTATATTCTTCTATATAGATAATATTATTACTATATTTAAGAAGGAAGATAAAGAAGCAGTAATATAAACAGTATAGTCCCTATAGAAGAAATACCGATTAATAGAAAGAAGTAAGCTATAATAGTTCTTTAGAATAGAGATAATCTAAAATTAAAGTATAAAAGTTATTTAAATAACTTAAGTAATATATCTAGAGAAGATATATAAGTTATACACTTTAGAAACTGTAAATAGAACTCTAATAATAAAGGAAGAGCTCTTTTTAAATAAAGGGATAGTAAGCTACTAAATAATAAATTGGTTTAAAAGGGCAATTAAATTATTACTATATATAAATATAATTATTTATCTTAATATTGCTTTTACAGTTTTATAGTTAGCCTAATTTATAAATAATTTAAACTAAAAGTATATTAATGCAATAAATTAAATATTTAACTACCTATATATAATATATTTCTATAGTCTACAGCTTAAGGGAGGAAATACCTTTAAAGTTTATAGTAATACCTCTTTTATAGATAATACCCTTAATTGTAAGAGTTTATAAGGATTTACTATAAAGCTTTTTAAAGGGCTTATCAGCTAGAGAGTAAATAAGTAAGATATAGTTACTACCTTAATAATTAAAGTAAAGCTTTTTATACTCTTATAAGCAGTAAAAGAAAGTCTATTTTAATAAAGGCTATTATAAAGCCTATAAATTAAGCTTTAAAATACCGATTTATATCTCTTTTATAATAACTAATAGATAATTAGCCTATTAAAAAATCCCCTTTAGAAATTAAAGACTAAACTTAAATATATAGATATTTATAACTATTAGTTATAAAAATACCTTAAAAGAAGAATATTTACCTTAAGCTATAAAAAAAGTTTAAACCTAATTATAGATAGACTTATAAAGGTACTATAAGGGTTATTATAAAAGGAGAGTTATAAATAATTTAGATTTATTAAAATTAAAAGTTATATTATAAAATAATAAAATAATAATCTAATTAAATAATTAATTAAAGAAATCCTAAATAAGCTATATTTATAGTAAATAAAAGGTATTTTATTAATTTTAAGGTTATAATTATATAATTATATTTAAAGGAAATAAGAAAATGCATTATAAAAATTAGTTTAGATTTATAAAATGCCTAAAGGTAAAACTAAATACACTATAATAAAGGTATAGATTAAAACTATAATATATAATCTAAAAATATAAAATACTCTTTATTTAAGTGAGATAAGGGTTATTAATAGAGGGAAAGATACTATCTTAATAACCCTTTATAATAATCTTAGCTATAATATAATACTTATTCTTCTCTTAGTTTTAAAATAAGTTAATAAGGCTTTAATATACTAAATAAACTGTAAAGTAAACTTACAGTCTTTTAAATATAGGTAAAAGTAATACTTAAGTTTTAAATATAGTCTAAGAAAAATAAAGCTATAAAGAGGGCAATAGAAAGACTTTATAAAGTAAATCAGTAAAATAAGCCTTAAAATTAATATTAAAAGCTATTTATATAAGGCAGTAAGAGCTATTAAAGTTATACTATTTATAATAGTATATATCTAACTCGGCTTAATACTTATTAATACTCTAATTAATAAAAGTACTATTAAGGTAACTTAAGTATAAGACTTAATGCCTCTTAGAGTTACTATAAATTGCTAAATTAGAAAATAAAGTATAAAATAAATAAATAAAGCTCAATTTATATAATATTAATAGCAGTAATAGTATTAGTAATTTAGCCTTTATAGGCTTTATACTAAAGATAAAATAAGCCTTAAGTAGAGAGGCAGTAAGTAAGAGTGCTACTATATATATTAAATTAGTAGTATATTCTATATAAATAAGCTTTAAAAGTAGTATATATAATACTAAGAGGGGGAGTAACTTTAAAGGAAGAAGATAAAGTTAAAGACTTTAAAGGGTTTTATAGCAGTAATAAAAGTAATTTAAAATTATTAAAATGTAAATTAATACTATAAGCTATAAAACTAAATTTTAAAGTATAAAATATATATAATATAATAAAAGTAGTAATAAAAGTAATAAATTAAAAATTATAAAATAGTACTGTAACTATAGAGATTAATAAAAATAATTTAAAAATATAAAATTACCTTTAAATATAATAAGGAAGAAAGGAAAGACTATAGTATATACTATATATATTAATAATAATAAAGAAAGGAAAAAGAGAAGGCTTCTATAAGGGTAAAGGGAGATATATATATTTAAGCCTTAATTAACCTATATTATATTAATAGCTATTTATTTATATTATTAAATAATAATAATAGGCAGCCTTTTTATTTATAAGTTATAATAATAATATAAAGCTTAAATAAGTTAATATATAAATAAGGGGAAATAATTAAGGTTAATTAAGTTAATTAGAAAAGCACTATAAGTCTAAAAATAAGGGTATTTAAAATTAAAAGTAATAACCTTCTTTCTCTAGAGGGGGGTATATTAAACCGAAGCTTCTATATATTAAAGAGATAGTATATAAGTAAATAAGGCTAATTATATAAATAAGCCTTAGAAGAAGGGAAGGCTGAATTATATAATAAAAAGAAGCTTAAATAAACTTAAGGCTAATTGTATTACTTAAAAGAGGGGAAGCAGTCAGATAGATAAAGCACCTTAATTAATTTTAATCAATTTAATCACAATTACACGACCTATTGGGTTTAACAGTAATTGCAGACACGCTGCTGCTGCCTCCGGTTTAGTGTCGCCGCCTAAACAGGCAAGACGCGTGTGCCTCACACCGGCCAGACCGCCTGTCACGTGACTCCCTGTATATGATACAAGAACCTCCTCCAACTCTAGCAACATGTATCTTTGACCTATGCTTCTTCCCATGCTCTGCCCGCTTGCATCCACCATTCTTACTCTCCTGCAAGCATCGTTGCTTTCCGTCCAGCTCCCTTCGCCCATCCTGCCACGTCATCATTCTGATTAGGAACAAAGCTCTCTCGCTAGAGAGATTGACCGACTATCGCGACGCTTGCGTCGCCCCCAACACCTAATTGCAGAGGGAATGAGACATGTTCTAGTATTCTTTTTCCATGCTATTCTCTGATGTTATTACTAACTCTACTCTGTGTCTCGTACGGCTTCCTTTCCCGTCCTCTTCTTTCAGAATCTAATAACGCCAACAGTCTAGAGAGCGTTCCAAGTTGGATCACCTCACTGTGGTGTGATGCTTCTCAGGTAGCAGCAGTGCGTCACACGGGAATGTTTTCCTCTGAGGCCTCCAGTCGACGCCCATCCAATGGCAGAAATGCCTCAGTGGCTTATCAATGCCCCCTGCTGCGTGATGGAGGATGGTGCCATCACGGACTCGCCTCCTGAGCCTAATACAGGTGGCTATAGAGGCCTCTGGCGCGAATTTGCTCCTCGATTGGTTCCCTCCGCGGGCAGAGCAGGTGAAACGTCTGATCACGGGTCGCCCGAAGGGGCTCGAGTCACCAATTCCCTGTTCAGGGGTTGCCAAGACTACCCGCCGCTTAGGCGGAAGTTCCTTGATTATTTCCTGTTGGCCCTCGCCTCATCCGATTCCATGCGGATCGGGATGGCTCCGACGGTCTAGAAACGGGGCAAGCCAGCATGCCGAAAGGGATGATTAGGTGAGAAGGAGGAGAGGAGGAGAGGGGCGCGCGCACTACGGCAAGCTGTTGGTGTTGTACGCATGCAACCTCCGTTAGTCTCGCTGTTGCGGGATTATGAGACGTTCATGATGGCATCTCGAGCTCTCTTAATGGCTGAAAAGGTTCCCGGCTGTGACGATCAACATGTGCGGGCGCAGGGTCGAGCTTCATCATGGTCAGATGGAAGAGCTAATACTGCCGGAAACTCCCCTCCTTGGTGCTGTCTGACCAACTGGAGATCACGCATTTTGCGTAAGCAGCTCAATGGCCATTAAGACCTTCCTCATATGGCATCTCGAGGACTCTGCCTTACCAGCAAGTGACGTGGATCCCTGATGATATGCGACAAGGTGAAGTGAAGAGGGGTTTACGTGTCCAGCCCCTCCATCGGAGTCGCCATGATCTCGGAAAGCACATAGGAGACAGCAGGAAGCAGTTAATCGGGGACAGCGCCCAGCCACGGGGTTTCTGCGACTTGCCTCTGGCTATATAAGCCAGATAATGTCTGCTCACCCTCTACTTGCTCCTACTGTCAGAACAATTCATTTCTCCCTTCACTTGTGACTTTAGAGAATTTTCAACATGGTATCAACAATTTCTAATGCTGGACAGCAGGAGTTGCTACACAGCTCCATTCTCCCCGGCCACCAAGCTGCCTTACGCAATGAGCGAGCCCTTTCGGCTTCAGGAAAATCCACGGACAATGCCATATGGATCTCCGACGATGACTCCTCTGATACGGAATATGAGGACAGCCTTGAGGATCATGACCTCAAAAATTCACAATCAGACTGTACAACACCGGTGACGACAAGCGTCATAGATCATTTGGGTAAGTCATTGACGCTGCGACTGTTTCTAGTGTGGAACCTAACAGTCCGAAAATAGATAGCATGTGCACCGAACACAGTGAAGCTGAGCCTAATGCTGCCGCCCGTATGGGTGATACGTGCATTCCATCTCCAGCTCAACTAGAGGAAGTCAAAATCTCATCACACGAATCACAGGTGGACTTGTACACTGACCCCGAGTTGAATCAGCAAGCCCTCTTCTCGACGGCTTGCACACCTGCTGGAGACACAGCGACTAGTGCAGATACCAACTCTGTCAGTTCGTCAGTTAGCCCTGAAATCCAGCCATACCTGGGTGCATCAGACGGAGAGCTTATCACCAAATCTACTGGAGCCACCAGTCAGGTCGATGTGATGACCGATGCTGTCTCCAACAGGGAGCCCTGTCATCGATCACAAAATGTTCCCGCGACCGCTTCGGAGGCCACATACGGTCCAATCGCTATCAATCCTGAGGTGATGGTTCCGAAGCCGCTACCCGTTAGCAAAGTGTATCCGATCGCCGAGGGCGATGATGCCACTTCTACGGTCCGCGGTTCATCTCCTGGGCCGAGGCCGTTGCGTGAATCACGACCAAACCAGGACCAAGACCACAGGAGCTGCTCTCCCAAGGGTATTGAGCCAGACCTCTTGGAGCCTCAATCAGGATCGCTACCCACAGCTCGAATGCCTTCTGAGTTCCGTGAGGGGACCTCTCGGCGCCGTTGCCGTCGAACATCACATTCACATATGCCGGTACAAGATAAGAACAGCGACGCAGACACAGAAAGCTCTGATAGTGAAGATGGACTCGACATTCAAGAATGCATTTATGTCGAGGAGTATTGTCCTTCGCTGCCAGATGCCTCCGGAGATGAATCTGAAGATGATTTCGAAAAGCTGCATTCTCGCAAGCGTCGTAGGGCACCCCGATTACCTCACGCCTCAGCTCGCAGTATCCCCACCAGTGACCGGAGCTCCCATCAGCAACGATCGAAAAGACGTACTGCGCAGTTACCCAGAGAGCGCCAAATACCACCACGCGGCAGTAAGAGTCCAGCACCATCACAAACAAGCTCAGACCCCTCCGAAGCCGGCACTTTTGCTCGATTTGAGGAATGGCCTCTTAGTAATGTTTCTTTAAAGCGCATTATCGAAGGAGGCAAGGCGACGTTTCAACTCCAATTTGATTGGACTCCTGATCAAAGTCAGCCGCATGCTGACAGGTCCGTATCAGATTCTAAGGAGGGCAGAGGCCCCCTAGGGCTTCGCTTTCGGCAACCAGATCATTCAGTGGGAAATGGACGTTGGAAGAGGATAACAAGGTACGCACCATGAGGCGAGGTGGATGTTCTTGGGGCGAGATACAGCGCGCCCTTCCACATCGCTCCCAGGGCTCGATTCAAGTCCGGTACTCGACTAAATTAAAACAACGTCGCTGAGGGATAACAAATACTAGCTAGCCATATGGGTTTTAGCTATTACCAGGAAATATATGTTTTAGTGTAGTCCCTATTCTTTATTGGTAGCCTATTACGTTATTGTCCAGATATTGTGATTGCGCTTAGCATTCTCCCTTTCCCTCCGGAAGGATAAATATTCAAGAAAAGTTCAGTTTTTTAAAGAGGCCATCTAATTTAAGTCCAATTTAAGATCTACTATGATATGCAGTAATTAGAGTAAAATATACAAGTGATTTTAACTCTTCTTTCCTACCGCCCTTGGTGACACACAATTAATGGTGCGGGCGAAGGTGACGGTGGTGAAACGGGTTCTTGGGGAGCAAGCTGCAACAGCCTTTTGACCTTGGATCCGACTTTATCAAACAATCGAGGCGTCGTCTTGACTATGCAGGGGACACTTTGGCCTTATTGTATGAAGTGGCGGTATCAGCGAGCTGACTTCTCCTACGATCCATAACCTCCCTCTCCATCATGAAAGCCTTCCTGTACCATTGAGATGGAGCACAGCATCGTCGCAGGTGTTTTGGGTAGGTAGCCTGCTGATCGCACCAGGTGTGACAATCGCCAGGGCCCCAGATTTGAGGGCAAGGAACGGGCCGCTTGATCGGGGCTAATCTATCACTTGCATAGACTATATGTAGATGGGATCTATGCAGGTTTCGTTAGTCAGCGACCAGCCCAAATAAGCTATTCAACAATTGCATGCTGCTCCAGGGGAAATAGCCTCGAGGTGTGATTGCTTACCGAGTTCACAGAATAATTCATTCGATTCGACTGGTAAAATTACCAACCTTTATGGTTGTTCCTTTTTAGCAATACTGCATGTCTAGCAGTTCAGTAAGTTTTGCAGTCTTAACGAGAAGAGGCATCGCTTACCGCTGTGTTCTGAGGGGGCCCCAGGTGCATGGAGTGCTCGCAGACCTGTGAAGCACCACAACAATCCTTGTGGGCTACAAGAAGGTATTTGAGATGGGCTAATTCCGCTTCTAGTCGAGATCGCTCAGCATTCAGTGTCCAGTTCTTGGAATATTGTTCTGCATAAGAATCCAGTCCTGCTAGCCGGCTAATATCGCGCTCCTCGCTGGTCATTATAAATGCTTGCTTACTCGATATAACCCTCTTTTTATTAATAAAAGATAGCTTTCTCTTCGAGCCCGTATACAGATAAGTTTGGGTCGATTTTGCTGGTAGCCAACCTCTTAGTATAGCTTTGTAGTCGAAGGGGGAGATAGTGTAGATTGCGTATTGGAAAGGCTTAGGCATATAAAATAATGTAAGAAATCTTTCCTGTAACTACTAATGATTTAGAATAGGAAATGGGATTGGGGTTAAGAAATAAAGCCGCTATAAAAAGAGGGGCGCTATGATAATCAAGACTTTACTTCATAGGGTTATTATATATAATATGGGTTCGAAAGATGGGCTCTATTAGCTCAATCTTAGCTTTCAGTATGGGAGGGGGAGAAAGAAAGAGAGAATATAGTTAGTTCTTTGACCTTGAAAATACGCCACGACTTTATCATAGTGACTGGGTAAGGTATTTTTATTGCGTCAACTTGGTGTCAATATTGGTAGGGTCCCAGTACACCCGAGGCGTCAGGTGAGCATCTTGTCTGACTCATCAAATCACGAGAATCGCTCGTCTGGGCCTGTAATGAGCGTTTCTGGGCTCTCTGATCCGATAGGCTCCAAACGTGTGAAGCTTCTTCAGTTCTCCTCGATTATGTAAATATATGAAGTATAAGTTACCAGCGATGTAAATATGACTTTTCGCGTTTCGCTCTGCTTGGCTGCGGCGCAACGGGCTGACCTTAGAGTCGAGGCAGATATGATACGTAAATCTGGTTCATCCAAGCAATGGCGGAGAAAATGTGTACAAAATTGCGGCATATCAGGATCATCCTTTGACCACTATGACATCATTCTTGTTGAGAAAACAACTGCTGCAAGGGGCGGCATTTATCTAATCATGAGAACATAGTGGGTAATTTACACATTGGCTTTACCCGTAAGCTTCTTTGAAGGTCTAGCTAAAGGCTATGTTATCAGTTCAGTTAATAGCTGGAGGCCGTAGTCTTGCATATATTTCAATGCTGCAACCCGTCACTAAGAACGTCAAATATGATGCCGAACAGAACTTCCAATGTCTCAGATTCCTCGACCTCGTCAACACACGACTCAAATCAGAGGACTAATCTCCGACCTTTACTCCCAGCTCCGCGCCCTCATCTGGTAGAGACCCATGCCGGGCATCGAACAGCTCCCTTAGCACGAAGAAGAGTTTCTATATCTTTAGCTTGCGAGTCCTGTAGACAACGGAAAATCAAGGTATGCCACAACCAAACTCCATCCCTATAACCTTAGAGTAGCGCTTTTCTTAGAGGTTTAATTAATTGTAGGTTAAATGGTTTATATAGTGTAATGGTGTTCGGCTGATATATTTTTGGTGTTGAGAAAAGCATATCGATTGTGTTTACTGGCAAATACTTGAGGCTAATTTCAGAGAGAGGTTAAAAGAGCTTTAAGTGTTATACCCTGCTGATATTATCTATTGCATAATACAGACTTAGCTAGAGGCCGAAGTCTATGAGATTATCTGTTGCATTTGCGTCAGTGCCGATGCCGAGACTATTGCGCATTAACTCAGTACAGCTAATCTCCTTCTTTAAGTTTAATTAGAACTTGAAATAAAATCAGTTTCTTAGCCTTACCCCTGATGCCCTTATACTTATAAACTCTATTGAACCCTTTTATATACGCCTTGGTTTATGAGTGGAATGAGAACGATTACGCCGGCAATGTTAGTGCCCCATGACTGTCGGAATCAGAAGAAAATTATAAAGCCCAATGCTTGAGGCCGGCCAAGACTACGACCACACCAGCTGCGAATCCAACGATTCTGGGTCCGAGTCCTCAAAGGCTGAACCTAGATCGCCATTTGGAGACCGACTGCCTCCACTGTCTCCCCCATCTCAGGAGTTGTCGTCACGGCGCCGTTCTCGTCGCAGATCTTCACATGCACATGAAATGGTGCAAGATAAGGACAGAGACGTAGATATTGAAGGCTCTGGTAGTGAGAATGACCTCGATATTCCAGAATGTGTGCGTGACGAGGACAATTGCCCTTCACCAAACCAGGGACATGATTCTGGAGACGACTCCGATAATGGGCAGCATTGTCACAAACGCCGCAAGGCAACTAGCTCTCCTTATCGCTCGGTTCGCAGTCCCCTCACCAGTACCCAAGATTCTCGCCGAAGGAAGCGATCCACAAGAGCCGTCGCACACTCATTGAGAGACCGTGACGCATCGGCACCCGGCTTATTGAGTCGAGCATCATCGCATGCAAGATCTCTTCCCTCTGATGCCAATGCGTTTCTTGCTCAGTTTCAGGAATGGCAGCTTGAGAATGTTTCAATGAAACGCATTACCGAAAATGGCAAGACTACGTTTCAATTCCAGTTTGAGTGGCCCCTTTGCGTAATCCATCCGCATGCCGCCAGTGTGAGTCCAGATTCAACCCGCTCGGTCGCAGCGAAAAATACGCCCAAGAAAGCTCCCGTAAGAGGGGCAAAGTATCCAGACGATGAAGGTAACTTCCTCATACAGCTGAAGGAAGAGGAGCAGCTTGGGTGGATGGAGATTCGTCGGCGTTTTGCTCTGCGTTTCCCCGAACGAGGCGGCTCGGGCCTGCAAGTGCACTACTGTACGAAGCTCAAGGATCGTGGGAGACCTTGATGTCATCATGCTCCTCTGGGAAAGGGGGACTTTGAGACACGTGGGATGTATGTTAAACGAGCTAAGGAGTGCTGCAATACATATAGTTTCTTCATGTTCCTGGCCACATACGTGCACGATGTGGGTATGCCGAGCCGGCCCGTAACATCCGGTGCCCCTCGGTCATCAGCGGAACCCGGCTGACGGGGTCGAGATGGAACAGCCCCCTCTACACTCACGACGCACAGGGTTGTCCCGGACGGCCCGGAAACAAGAGCCATTTCTCCGCAGCCGAGAGTCTCTGTCTCAACGTATAATAAAGCATTGACCAAACAAAAACTCCATCCACCGAATAACCGATGTCTTTCAATGTAAAGGAAACTACAGATCGCATGATTCCCGACGCTGGACAGTTCCCTATGGGTCTAGAAGGGGAGACAGCCTCAGTCCCTTCCAATATATATTTTATTCGGCCCCTACGACCCTCCGAGATTAAGGTAAAAAGGAATTAAAAAGAAAAGAAAAATAACGCTAGCTTTTTCCTATAGCACATTCGAAGCTCAGTGTATACAGAGCTGGCTGGTTGGCTAAGGTAGGAAGTAGTTGCTAGCCAGGCTTCCTGCTTCTGAAGCAATGGCTTCACGAGTAGAATCAGGCACAACCAACTATGTAGACTGCTACTGAGAACCGGAAAAGGGCGGCTTGTAACCAAAGAAGTAATTATGCCTGCGTCCGCTCTAAGAGAACTTCATCACCAGTACACGGCCTGAATGATAGCCGATAGCGACCGTTGATCCTACCACAGCCGATTTCGATGCGCGATACTCCGGAGGTAGCTAAAGCATCCACTTTGTGGCAGAGTGGGGTTCCACGCCCCGAACCGAACAGCCCTGGCGGCAGCTGAAGGCTGGTTGTATTGGTCAGCGCAAAACGTCTGAGAAACAGTCTAGGTGTGTGATTGGCTTGTATAAATCATGCAGTCCAATTTCGGAAATCACATGCTAGGGGTTTTTCCCCTAGCTGGCACTACGCCATCGTCACATCCTCATCACATCAACTCTTGTAGCTGATCTTAAGGTTTGATGGCCCTCACTAATAATGTTGGGGAGCGAGACCCACATCCCCAACGCGCGTTCTACGTTGAGGGCAATCAGAGGGAGGAATCATTGCTTTGGAGTAGAAGTGACTCAGCAGATTCTGCAAGCAAGACATTTCGTTATCAAGGAGTTATATGGAATCAACATCGAGTTCCCAAGACCAGCTTCCCTCAGCAACCACCCCTAGAAAACGGAGAACCCTCAATGATAGTCTATAGACCGTTGTCCTTTTTTGACGCAGCCCGCAATGGCAGCACCAGGATATCACGCTGCCGAAGCGGCACTCCCGACTGGAACTGGCGCATTAGGAATATGCCAGCTATAGGTCGCCATACTGCTGCCGTTAGAAGAGTTTCTGGGCCGGAACCAAGGATATTTCTAACGAACTCTGATCTTATGCCCTCAGCATCCTGGAGGGATATTATCAGTAAAGCTTTAACAGATACCGACAGGTATAACCTACCACAAGTAACCGAGACTTGGATCTATTTTGTATTCCAGAATATACCAGCACTATTCTGTGGTTGTCTTTGTTCTTCCGAGGCGTTGGCAGAAGTAGATGCATGACTTGATATTAATTAGGCTGTAGGCGCGGTAATCCACTTAGGGTAATAAGTAGGAATTTATAACAAAGAAATAATAATAGTAGAAGCAAGATGAATGAATGTTATGAAGGATTTATATTAAAGGTATATGGTCGGTCTCGGCTGTCTTGCACAGTAGTCCAAGTAATAGCTCTGTACCCCGCTAGTGACGGTTTACTGTCTATCCGTTGGTTGAAATGCAGTATTGGGTGGTTGGGGAAACCTGATTTGAGCCTGGGAATACGGTGAATTCCTTATTTGTTGGGGCAAATAGTACTCCTCCAACTTCCACAGCAAAAAGGCAAGCCCACTTTCTCTCACAAAAGATTTCCCTCTCATCCTTTCCGGTTATCTCTTTGAACGGCACAAGACTACAAACGGGTCACGACAGGGGTCTAGAACCAATGAAAATGATCGCAACGAATGGTATTTTCCCACGCACCTAATTTCGCGGATGATAGAAGTACCTGCAGTTTTCATTGTTATAAATCGATACATCACACATCTGGCAGCCGTATTGGGTCTGCGTAAGATATCCGGCTGCAAATAGCTTCCTTTTACCTTCTTTTTTATTTATTAAAAAAAGGTCCGGGCTGCCCTTGCGTGGAGCTCTTGTAAGCTAGGTAAGCCGAATCGTTACCCCTGTAGACGTGGTTGATATCTGTTTGCAGGTGTTTTTGCCCTCTGTATTATCGATGTCTTCTTCCATCCCTGAGCAATTCGTCTCCCTTGCCTGGCTTTCCCCGGCATACATGTTGAAAATCGCGATTTGGATGCATTCCTTCCAGTATTTTAGAGTCATATACGGCCTTCAATTAGGATTTAGTGTTTTAAGCTGCAAAATGAAGCTATTCGCAAGTATAACGTCGAGGAGGAATCCCCAAAGCCCTCTTGATTATGACCCCACCGTTTACGTCGCAGGCCGGCTTGATTGTATAAATCTCGCTGCCGGAATAACAGTGAATCCGATTGCCCGGTTCGCAGATTAACCTGGTATCGGTCTCTCGCTGCCTATGCCGCCCTTCGTGGCACACAATCAATGGGTCGACGAAGGCGATGGTGGTGAAGGAGCCGAGATGGGTTCTTGGGGAGCGACCTGCAACAACTTTTGGTCTTGGGTTTGACTTTCTTAAACCAGCGAGGCGTCATATTAACTATGAAGGGGACACTTTGGCCTTATTGTATGACATGGCGGTATCAGCGAGGTGGCTCCTCCTACGATCCATTACGTCTATCTCCATCTGGCCACGCGGAAATGGTATTCCAGTCAGATTTTCTAGGAGTGATGACTTCCCAGAACTTTGATCTCCGACGGCAACCAATTGGGGTAGGGCAAGGTAAGTAGCGATGTTTCTCTCGCGGAGCTGGTCAATCTTACGCAGCCGGTCTGGGCTGGTTAGCATAGATTGGCTCATGGTGAGCTTGTGGTAGGTTAAGAGTGGTGAATGAAGTATGAGGTTGCCAAGCACAGACTGAGGTCTCGACGACAAGGAGTCTGAGGATAGCCAAATGCTTTTAAGCATGTTGACTAAATTAATGCTGCCCTTGTTCGAATCGTCTACCAGTCCTGACAAATGTACTTGAAGAGAGTGGCTCGGGCTTCCAAGTTCATTACTGTACGAACCTCGAGGATTTTGGTGAGCATGATGTTACCAGGCTTGTTCGGATAAGCCGACGTCCAGATAGGTGGGCTGTATCTTAACGAACCAACGAGCCAAGTAGTGCTACAATACTACTGTGCTAAATGAATAGAACTTACCGTGAGCATCAAGCTAGGGACTACAGTCTTATGTATAGATCATAGGCATACTCGAATGCCCTTAGATCACTCGCAAGCATATGGGCAAGGACACGGAAGAATTCGAATATGGATGGGACATAATATAGCCCCTGTCTACGTAGTCTCTAAGAGAACTTCATCAACTGCACAGGAGCTAGACAACAGCCGATTCCATCACTCGATACTCTGAAGACAACCAAAACATCATCTTTCAGTAGTTTACAGCCCCTACACCCTCAGCATCAATAGCTCAGCGGGATGGTATGCATCATGTAAAGGTACATTAGCCGAATGGTTATGATTAGCAGGTGATAGAGCAGGGAGGCGCGGGTTCAGAAGTCTTATGTTATCCCTAGTGAAGAGAACTTATCATCAGCGAGATTCTAAACATTCGAGTCTTGGAGACTTCAATTTGTTTGAGCTTCCATTTTTCTTTACCAGAGCGCGCCATCTGGAATGAATCCGCTACTTCCCCAGTGACTCTTATGATTAATTGTTACAGTCCTGTGACCGGAAACTCATGACATCTTACATTACACTGAGGTATTTAAAACCCCGATGTCTCTTAATTAGCTTAATAGTAAAGAAGGTATAAAAGGCCGCTTTTCCACATCATTAGGGACTTGAGAGCTTTGTACGAGTAACTTGTAAAATCATCCTGTTCGATTTGTCTACGTACAGGAGAAGCCAGCCAACGGCAGAGTCGATATCATCTATTTGTAAGCCATCTAAAACCGAGCTCTCGTCCATTTATTGATCCTAAGGCAAAAGAAACCTAGTGGGCGAAGTCTAGTGCGATGACCACACTCTGGAGACCTGCCATGTCCCGCAATGAGCCTAGCAGTAGCCAGCTAACAAGTCTAGGATCACCACTTACGGAACTTGATATTGGAGGCTTAAATATCTCGACTACTAGCGGAACTTATCGATTCGGGAAACATTCTTCTGGCACATAGGAAGTGCTGCGGTTCTCCACCAGCCTGCCTACATCGAAAACGCCGACCTAATCACGAGTAGAGCATGCTAGGACTGAGCTAGATGCCTATTATGTTATTGTACGGGCTGGTATAGCATTTGAGTTGATCCATAAGCTGACCCGTGAACTGTCTAACACTGCTACTCATGTAGTCAGTCGAGACTGCGTCAGCGAGGTACACGCACCAGAGGTAAAGCTTTGAGCTCTCTCTGGCGCTATTAAACCTACCAGACCATCACACGTGGAGAACTCCGAAATGTTCTAACATAAAGATACGGCGAGGCGGATAGGAGATAGGTGAATGGCGAGACCACAGCATCCTTTTAGGGCGACTATAAATACAGAACAATTCCTGTGCTCATGCCGGCACGAGTATTCCCTGAGAACATAAAACTCATGCATATTTACACTAGGACAAATAAACCAAAAAAGAACGGAATTATCGCTTTTTGCTTCCCCTATATTTATATATTCTCCCCATATAGTATTTTATTTCCATACTGCGCCAAGGGAAATAGCCTCGCGCTACGATTGTTTACTGAGTCCACAGATGTAACGCTGGGCTTCTGCGGCGAGGTACTTATGAATGAGCGAGCAGTCGCAACCGGTATGGTGTAAAAGCTTCATCTTGAGCTCCTGGACCTCCCGAGTTAAGTTGGCTAGGTAGATGGACAGGTCATGATTGGTTCGTTCCAGCTCTTGCTCCTCTGACTGGACTCTTAGCGTATGTACCCGCTTCTTAGTTCGAAATTTGCTGGCCGCAATACGATTCCTTTCTTTTGTATGCTGATTATGGTCTTTTCGCTGTAGGTCCAAGTGTTCACCACGATGGCGGCCGTAGCTACCGCATGGTCTGTTTGAACGGCCAGAACCTCCTCCTTCTGTTGCTACATTGGCTTTGCTGTCTTGAGAGAAGTCTGATCTCAAGTATTTCCGAGCTGAAATTTTATTTGAGCAACGCTTCGGCTTTCGACGCTCCTCCTCTTCAGTCGTTAAGGGCGGAGACGGGATGCCTAACTGATGAGAGGTTTTGGGTGATGACATCTGAAAAACTGAGGGTGTATCTGTGAAGGTGGCGGAAGGATATGGATCACTCCAGTGATCCAGAGAACTGGTTGCGGAGGTAGTAATAGAATCATTGAACAAGAATTCACTCTGTTTGTAAACGCTCGCCAAAGTCCTTCCTTCTGTCGATTGTGGAAGGGTTTGCTGATCTATTGAACGCTAAACTATCTGCAATTGCTGTCGCATCCGAATCTACCTAGAACACCCGCAATGTCCACTTGCATCAACGGAGAGCGCCGGACGCCCTTTCCCCCAAGTGGCACCTTCCTACTCGTAGCTAGCTCTACGGTAGTTTCAAGCATATCGTCTTGGACGTCAAAGCAGGTGGTTCTGGTAAGGTTGCATGCACCCGCTATTCCATCTAGTTCATCCAGCATATCATCGGCACAAAGGCGCATTGCTTTCAAGTGGTCATCCCGTCAGCGGGAACTATTCCTCTCCAGCCTAGAATTCTCTTGCACAGATAGATCAAGTAGCTTTCCATACCCTAGGGCAGGAAGTCTATAATCCCTAACATCGCCAGAAGCTGTAACCTAGAACCGTACATCCTTAGGGAAAACCCTCGCAGGAGAAAAACCTAAGGCGGCCAGAACGCTGCTCTATAGATGAGGTAGTTGCCTCCTTCTACAGTCTCTAGGTAAGCTCTATACCGTTTCGACCCAGCGGTTTTATCTAGTAGTCTCAGTTAGTAAGACAAATTGTCAAAGCCCAGTTATATTCCAGGCAGCAGCCGAGGCTATAAAGAAGAAGAGGTTCTCTAGGCAGTATGCGACTGTAGAGATCGGTTAAGCAGCTTTTGAGCTGTAAAAAGGGCAGCGAGCCATTTAGGGCCCATACGTCGAGATAAGGGGGCACCAGAGGGCCTAAGAAGTCAAGCAGCTAGCGGCTGCTGGTGTTATTCAGACAGTAAAAGCTGCAGAGGTCAGTCGAGGCAGCGCAAAGCTGCAGGTGAGGGTGAGGGTGAGGGTGTAACGACCCTCAATATCGAGCGGCAAGATGCTGCAGATAGTGGTCTTGGCAGCCAGGGCTGCAGAAGTCGATTGTATGGGAGGTCGAGGGGCGCAGGGCCCGGATTGTCGCAGGCTCGCGAAGCCGAAAATGTTGAGGTAAAAAGAAGCCGCAAATACCAGAAATGAAATAGTGCCTGGAGGCAATGTCGAGCGCTCGCGAAGCTCAGTGTCGTTAAAGACACTTGTCATGAAGAAAGGTCAACTCTCTGAATCCCTTTCTTCAGGCAGCTGTTAGGGCCCCGCTAGCCCCACAGCTGCTTTTGTTGCCATTTTGGCCTGCAAAAGCTTTCTGCCCTAGCAGCTCGCTAACAGCGGGTGCCAAGAAAAAGTTTTTACAGGAGAGAGTTGTTTTTAACTATTTTATCTAAGCTGATAGAGGCTATAGGGTAACCTGGTTTTGCGCTGTGACAAAACGCCGGCTTAAAGTATTGCTATATTTTGTCCGACTACCTGAGCCAAGGAAAAGGCCAATATACCCGTTGGCTCATGTGGGGCGAGGGTCTCACATGAGCCAACAGGTATCATTTAACGCTTGGGTTCTTGAGGTAATGCTTATTATTAGGGCGCAGTAAGAGACGTTACCCCTTTAAGAGACAACTGTAGTCCCCAGGGAACAAGACAATCTTTACAATCTTTACAATCTTTACAATCTTCTTAATAATATTTTAGCGGAGCGTAGGAGCCGGCGCGGCTGTGAGCGTCTTTGATGCAAAATGGACGCGACTGGTGACGTGATCCTGGTGCAAGGTGGAGGCTCTGTCGCAGCGACGCGTCAGACCTCGAGAACCATGAAGCGGACCGCGAACCTGCAGGAACGGCTACAGGAAAAGTCGCAGGCGGTCGGGGAAAGGGCTGATGCAGTTGTAGCACCACTTCACGGCGGAGCCAGGGGTGAGACCGGGCTGGCCGACAAGGCTGGAAAATCGCAGATGTTGGAAGACGCGTCGGGCAACAACGTGTCGCTGATGCGGACTATGCTCCGAGCCATGCTTCACGAGACGTCGACTCAGCTAATGGACGAGCAGAAGAAGATGCTCGAGAGACTCTGGGACGCGTTGATGGGCAATCAGCGGATGACAACGCAGATGATGGGTGAGCAGCTAGAGATGGTTCGACAGCTTCAGCAGGAAGTTCAGGCGGTCAAGACGCAGGCGGCCGAGGAGTCGAGGAAGGTAGATGAGCTCAGGCGCCTGCATGAGCAGTCTACCAGGCAGCTGAGGGTGATGCGAGAGCAAACGAGCGAACAGATTAGAACAACGCGTGAGCAAACAACCGAGCAATTGAAGATCATTCGGGAACAAACAGCGCGGAACTTTGAGCAGATGCGACTGCAAGTCATGAAAGAAGTAGGGATAGTACAAGGTCAAGCGGCAGAAGAGATAAGGCAAGCGAAGGAGGAACTGAAGCAGGCAAGAGAGGAGATGCAGCAGGCGAAAGAGGAGATCAGCCAAATGAAAGAACAGCTGAATACGATAGCCGGCAGCATTTCGAGCGGTGCTCAGACGAGCCCGCAGCCATCGTATGCGGACGTAGCCCGTACCCCACCCACAAGCCAGCCAAGTAACGTCCGCACTCTTTCGTCCATGCGCACTACCCCATCCTCATTCACGGACACCTTGTTCTGTACTATTGACACATCACGGGTCAGCGAGGAGGACAGAGGCAAGGCGCAAGTAGGAGAAGTGCGTCAAGCTATCGAAGAAAAGGTGCGGGCGAGGGAAGGCGGCCAACCGAACTGGCGATGCGCAGCCGTGGTGAAGGATGTAAGGAACGAAGATCGCATCAAGGTAGTGTGCCGAGACGAGGCGGAGGTGCAGCTTGTCAGGGAGGCGGCAGAGAGGACGATGGTGAAGGGCGTGAGGGTTCTCAGAGACCAGCTATACCCGGTCAAGGTCGACGGTGCAAACAGGACGGCGGTTCTAGATTCATCTGGCAATATTCTGCCTGGTGCAGCCGAAGCTCTAGGAAAAGAGAATGAAGTGACGATAGCCAAGATGCACTGGCTCAGCAATAAGGAGAACGGGAAGATGTACGGCTCGATGGTGATCTATGTCACCAAGGCGAGCGATGCGCGACGACTTCTTGACGAGAGATACTTCCACCTCGCCGGAGAGTCGGCCAGCACCAATGTCTTTGAGCGACGCCAAGGTCCTGACCAATGCTACAACTGCTGGGAGACTGGCCATAAAGCCTTTGCCTGCAGTAAAACACAACGATGCGGCAAGTGTGCGGAGACGGGACATCGCCATCGAGACTGCCAAGCGGTCGAACCAAAGTGTGTTCCATGCGGAGGACCACACGAGTCGTTCAGTCAAAACTGTCGGGTGCGACAACTACACATCACTGATGGGCACTAACCTGCGAATCTTCCAGCTCAACGTGCATAAGAAGGATGTGGTGCAGCTGAGCATGATGAACGACAGAGACTTGCAGGACTATGCGGTGCTGGCAGTCGCTGAGCCGTACGCCTTGAATATCGAAGGATCGGTGGTGACGACACCAAACAGTCACAGGAACTGGATCAAGTATATACCTACAAAGAGACACGACATGCAGTGGCCGATACGCAGCATGCTCTGGATACGGAGCGACCTAGAGGCGGAACAAGTGCCGATACCGTCGGCTGACCTCACGGGGGCGATACTTCGGTGGCCCGACCGGGAGGTCTTGGTGGTATCGGTATACGTGGCAGGGAAAGATGAGGAGGCCCTACGTACTGCCATGAGGCAACTACATGCGACCATCGGGAGCTTCCGTAACAGCACGGGAAAGAGGACGGACGTTATCCTAGCCGGCGACTTTAACCGGCACGATCAGCTCTGGGGAGGCGACGATGTGACGGGTAGGAGACAAGGTGAGGCGGGGCCGATCATCGACCTCATGGATGAGCATGGTCTACTCAGTCTTCTCCCACGAGGAACGAAGACGTGGGAAGGACCAGGTGGCGAGAGCACGATCGACCTGACGCTCGCGTCAGCCGAGCTGGCAGACGAGATGGTACACTGCGGCATCTATCCGACCGAGCATGGATCAGATCACAGGGCTATCCAGGCAGAGTTTGATCTCGCGATGCCAGAGAGAACAGCGGAACCAAGGTTGTTGTTTAAAAATGCACCGTGGAACGCAATCAGGGAAAGGGTGAAGGAAAAGCTCTCACCACTTCCGTGGGATGGTGATGTCCAGACACAGACAGACAGGTTGATGGATGTGGTCCTCGATGCGATCCACGATCTAGTCCCACGTGCGAAGCCATCACCGTACGCAAAGAGATGGTGGACAACAGATCTCACCAAGCTTCGTAGGACGTACACGTTCTGGAGGAACCTGGCAAGGGCCCGGCGTCGGGCCGGTCAACGGATTGACAGCCTGGAAGATCGAGCCAAAGAAACGGGTAAAGAGTACCATGATGCTATCAAAAGACAGAAGAAGACGCACTGGGACGACTTTCTCGCCGATGGGACCAACATCTGGCAAGCCGCCAAGTATCTCAAACCCGGACATGATGCGAACGGTGATAAGGTGCCTCCGCTGAAGAGAACTGATGGAACAACGACGCAGGACAAAGTCGAACAGGCGGAGGAACTGCTCAACGTCTTCTTCCCGCCGCTGCCAACAGACATAGAAGAAGAAGGCCCGCGACCACGGCGCAGAGAAGTGGCCATGCCGAACCTCACGATGGAGGAGGTGGAGGAGAAGGTGATGGAAGCCAAGGCGTGGAAGGCACCCGGTCAAGACGGACTGCCAGCCATGGTATGGAAGCAGCTGTGGCCGGTGGTGAAGGAACGGGTCCTGCATCTGTTTCGGACATCACTGGACACAGGGCGATTGCCTAGCCAGTGGAGGACGGCCAAAATCATCCCACTCAAGAAACCGAACAAAGGCGACTATAAGATAGCCAAGGCATGGAGACCGATCTCGCTTCTATCAACGCTGGGCAAGATCCTGGAAACAGTAGTGGCGGACCGTATATCGCACGCCGCCGAGACGTACGGACTCTTACCCACCAATCACTTTGGTGCGAGAAAGAGGCGATCGGCAGAGCAGGCTCTACTGCTCTTCCAGGAACAGGTCTACAAAGCATGGCGCAATCGCAAAGTGGTCAGTCTGGTCAGCTTTGACGTTAAAGGAGCTTACAACGGCGTGTTCAAGGGCAGGTTGCTGCAGAGACTCGAGGCGCGTGGTATACCCAAGGGGCTGATCAGGTGGATCGATGCCTTCTGCTCATACCGCACGGCTACCATCACGGTGAATGGCTACACATCAGCGCTACGGGAACTGCCACAAGCTGGCCTCCCGCAAGGGTCACCACTATCGCCGATACTGTTCCTGTTCTTCAATGCAGACTTAGTGCAGAGCAGGATAGACTCGAACGGAGGCTCGATTGCGTTTGTCGACGACTACTCAGCCTGGGTCACAGGTCCGACGGCCGAAGACAACAGAGAGGGCATTCAGGCCATCATCGACCGTGCACTGGACTGGGAAAGACGCAGCGGAGCGACATTTGAGTGCGACAAGACGACCATCGTGCACTTTACCCGCGTCATCGACCGTACCAGCCGCATACCGTTCACGATCAAGGGAGATGTGATCAAGCCGAAGCGGAAGGCCAAGATCCTGGGCGTCATCATGGATGCAGGACTAAGATTCAAGAAACACATGGCTGAAGCGGCCACCAGAGGTCTCACGGCGGCCATGTGCCTGAGAAGACTGAGGATGCTATCCCCACGTACGGCTAGGCAGCTGTTTACGGCGACCGTCGCTCCGGCGATGGACTACGCTTCGGTCGTGTGGTTGCATGCACGAAACGAAAGAGCACTGAGCTGGTTCAACAGGGCTCAGAAGATAGGAGCACGAGCCATTACGGGTGCTTTCCGGACAGTCGCGACAGCAGTGATGGAGGCAGAAGCCAACATACAGACGGTATGCGAGCGACATGCTCAAGCAGGCATGCGGATGTACATCAACATCAAGACGGTGCTAAAGACGCACCCGCTAGCAGCCCTCAAGGTGTCGGCGAGTCGAAGATTCATGTCACCGTTGAAGAAACTGGCGCTTGCGTATGAAGGCAGCGGAATGGAGCGGATGGAAACGATTGAGGCCTATGCGGTACCACCGTGGTACAACCGGGTGCCGCTTGTACGCGAGGCCGATCGTGAAGCGGCGAAAATAGCTGCAAAGAACGTCAACGACATTGTCATCGCGACCAGTGCTTCCGACAGGGGAGGTCTAGTGGGCATGGGCGGCATCGTGGCCCAAAGATCGCCTGGTCAAACAGACAGGATAGTGGCCAGGTACTCGGCCACGCTCGCGCCACGAGACGATCAGAACCCGTACACCGCCGAGCTGGAGGCGATAGCGATGGCATTGCGATGCATGCCGGATGGTCTACAATGTCGAGAGCTTACGGTGCTGTCAAGTAGCCAGTCGTCACTCAAGGCGATTGCCCGACCGCAACAGCAATCAGGCCAGACCTCCATCCGTCAGATCTACGAGCACATCGAGCGACTGAGAAAGGGAAACAATAGAGTCAAGATGATCTGGGTACCATCCAGAGACGATGACCTCAGCATGAGTCGTGAAGTAAAGAGACAAGCCAAGAAGGCTACCGGAGCGGGATGCACGCCGCAATCGCTACCGTACCAGGCCCGCTCCACGCGGCTCAGGCTGGCAGTGTCGCAGCTGCATCAGCAACGGAAACTACCCAACAATGTAGGCAACTACTCCAAACGGATAGATCGGGCCCTACCAGGCAACCATACGCAAGCACTATACGACATTTGCAAGAGACGAGAAGCCGGAGTGCTCTCGCAGCTCCGCACGGGAATGGCGAAGATCAACAGCTACCTCAACAAGATCGGGGCCGCAGAGTCGGACATGTGTGAATGTGGATGTGGACCAGAGACAATGGAGCATTTTCTGTTCCGATGCACAAGATGGGAAGCAGAGCGTGATGCCATGCGTCGAGTAGGACAAAACATGATGGGCAACCTTTCCTTCTTTCTAGGTGGAAAGTCGGCGTCAGACGGAGCAAAGTGGAGACCTAACCTGGAGGCGGTGCGAGCGACAGTCAAATTTGCGATGGCGACAGGAAGATTGAGCCAGGAAGGAGTTTGAGAAGGAGAAAACAAATGACTACTAATATTAACATCACAGCTGATTACTAACAACAAACAGCCTCAAGTTGACAGACCATGCTTCAGCTGCTGAAGATAGGATGCTGAACACTTGGAGATGGTATTGGTTGGCCTTCAAGCAGGTCTGTCAAGCAGTGTCAAGCAAACGGGGCTAGAAAAGTACGAACAGGAAGAGCAGTAGGGCTTTCTTTTGCGTAGAATGGACGAAAAGCGGGGAATACGTGAATAGCTTAGCGTAGCCACAGGCCCTATGAGGTCCGTTCTCCCGGGCGTAATAAATACTAATACTAATACTAATACCCCTTTAAGACTAGCGGTCAAGCTTAGCGCGTGTTTCTGTGTCAATGTTTTTTTATCTTATCGCTTTCAAAACAACAAATGGCTACCCCCAAGGACGTCATCCTACATCTATCATTAACGAGATTTCTTCTACACATCAACCCAAGCTCACTCTTCACGCTCCATCAATTCTGTCTCCATGACTGAATACAACGCACAGCTGTCTGAATACATTGACGGCTGGCTTAACACTTTCATAGCCTGGTCCCCCAGTCCGTCTTGCGGCGACAAGCGCGACGCGTCGTTGAGCCTAATACTCAATTGGGACGACATGCCTACTCCACCATCATCTGAGCCAACACAGGGAACGCTCAAAAAGAGTAGAAGGCGATCACCAAAGAGACCGAGACAAGATGATACTCCTGAAGAAAACACAAGCCTGGATACCCCCTTCGACGACAGCCAGACTCCCACCGGTCCTCCAAGAACGCTTCGGATAACGATCCCAACCCGTCCTTTTTCGAATCCCCCGACTTTACCTCCATCATCGTCTGCATCTCTATCTTCGAATCGTTCCCGTTCAACCAGCCCCGTCAAGCGCTCCACACTACAGCTCCTCCAAAAGCCCGTCACGTTCATCCCCATGGAGGAAATGCCAGTCCAAGAAAACATGCAGAAAGTGTTTGATAGGATTTTCGATATCTCACACGGTGACAAATTCATACCCAACACAGTTAAGAATGAGATAAAGACCAGCAGTCAAAGGATATTGCCAGGTTGGTTCTTCGAGCCCTCGGATGACAAAATTGGGTATCATATGGAGGAACTTGCCGTTCTTGTTGAAATCAAGGAAGCTGCCAAGTCTCGTCAAACACTTGGAGCTTCCGAGTCGGCTTGGAATGTGGATGTCCACGGTCCGTTACTAAAACTCGCCCTGAAGCCGTTTGAGTCTTTGAATCGCGAGATTCTCACTCACGCGAGAATCAGCACTCCTTTCGTCCCCGACATGCGAATGGATTCCTATTACGACATGATGTCATCCAAGATGATCGACTGGGGCATCACGGTGCGGCCCTCGGCATCTACGGCGCAATACATCAGTAAGGTGCTCGACGGTCTCCCGCATAATAAACTCTCTATCAACCAGACGACATACGGACCTGTGAGATACGATCCGATCGCGGTGCCCATAGAAACCAAGATTGCAACCGGGCATATGGAGGAGGCTAGAGTCCAACTCGCACTTTGGGTAGCAGCGTGGCATAAGCGAATGAGTGCGCTTCGAACGAGTGATGAGCAGATCATTACGCTGCCGCTGATAATGGTCATGGAGCATGAATGGAAGCTTATGTTTGCATATGATTAAGGCAATTGTATTGTGAGTATAGTATGCTTTTATCAGCTGTGCGGTGAGACAACTAATCGGTCTTTAGGACATCGCGGAAGAGATAAATATGGGTGGGACTAAGGATTTGGTTGGGTTGTATCGTGTTATTGGGATACTGAGAGAGTTGGCCTCGTGGATGGAGACTGAGTATGTTGCTTGGTTGGACAGATGGCTTGGGGTTGGGCAGCCTGCGGCTGATCCTACGAATACCTCGTACAAACATTTTGCATAGTATTGGGTATACATCTACTACAATACATAAATTGCAGTTGTTCCCATTCTGGTTGTGTCGGATATACATTAGACCCCCGTTCACGAATGCGCAAGCCAATTTGACTGCAGTATCACCGATTCGTTCATTATTGCCAACCGTTGCATTAAATGAAGATCACAAATGTCAAAAGCCAATGATGGGCCAAAATCCAGCCTTGAGGCGAGAAAGATATTCTCCGATCCCCAGACCGAGGAGCTTTCCTCGACATATATTCAAGGTTGAGTGTGATACAAAAATAAGGTTCAGCCACTTTACGATATTATAGCATACTTATGGTTATATTTATATACCTTTCCCCTACTAATTCGTCTTTCCTAAATCGCTCAAATCGCTTGGAAGGATAATAGTCTTGTGTTATTCCTCTCTACCGTATACAGCGATGCCGATGACCAACGCACCCCGAAGAGAAGGAAGAAGCCAGCTGACAACGGGGCACAATCCAAGCCGATACAGGAGACCTTTGGAGATGCCGCAATAAAGGTTATTCCCATACCAACTGTATCTGCTTCTTATTATAATGAAATGAATCATGTAGACCGAGGAGATCAGATAAGGTCCTATACGAGCTATGAGCACCGATTTCGCTGTGGCCCGTGGCAGGCTCTCCTCTGGTCCTTCCTTCTTGATGTAGTACTTGCGAATAGCTTCATTTTGGAGCTCAAGACCTCACAGCCGCGGTGGCCGCTCTATAAGACCCTCGAGAGCTAGAAGAAGTACAATTCTAATGCACTATTTGTTAAATTCAGCCAAGAAAGCGGCGCAAGAAAGAGGTCTCGATCAGGGAAGGAGGAGGACATGAACGATACCCAGTCACGGCAAAATCACCTGCAAAGAGATACCAATCATGTTAATAGAGGGATATTCTCAGATTGCCTAGCTTGCAAAGGCTTCAGGCAGGGACAACCCCGACCTTTTAAAAAGAGGAAGGTTAAAAATACTCTCTTACAGCCGATAACAGCTAACACACAAAGACGGCATCGAGGAGGCTCAGGTAGGCAGACCTGGTACCGCTGTCGAGTTTGTGAGGTAGCTCTTTGTAACAATCAAAACTGCTGGGACTTCTACCATCATACAAAGTAGTATGTAGGGAGAAGTACTGTTAGTTTTATTCTTTTTGATTGGTCATACACCCCTGTCGTGATCCCGCTGAATGGCTGTACCGCTCAAAGGGATAGGCTAGACTCAGTATTGAACAATGACCTGGTGACGTGATGCAGCGCGGGGTTATGCCATAACACGTGTCAGCGGTTGTCTAGGCCCTGTGCCGGTCGGCGTAGGGAACCTAATATTTTTTTGCAACCATCAGTCACATGCTGACATAGGTTTCAAATGGCACAGTGCTTGTTTCTACGATCCTTTTTACGAAAGTCTATGTGTTCCGATATATGATTAAATCGCTTCTGAAAAATAAGAAATAATAAGAGCCGAAGAAAGAAGCATTTTGTTTAGAGCTAGTAAATATGCTACATCACTATGTCGCTATTAACGCCTAATGCATCTATATGAGGAATTCCTCCAAGAATCTTCCCTGCCTAAGTTCGTTTGCGCTTTAATCCTGTCGTACCCCCGGCAACAATCTGGACGGTGCCATCTGATGTGTTTAACGCTTGACTGGGCCCTTGAAATGCCGAATTCATAGGTATAGATGTCAAGGCTTCAGGCTTTGCCCTCGCTTGTTGATCGGCGGAGTAACCTCTCCATGACTTGAACTGTTTGAGAGCCAAATTGATGGATAACCTTTTGCATGTATGCATTGTATCCTTTGATATTCCCGTTTCTCTGTATGCTACCGTAGTAAATAAATCGGGATTGGACGTAATAAGTATATTATTGCCAGAACTCACCACGTCTTCCCCCGAACTTGCATGACAGCTGTAATCCTGTATATGAGTAAGCTTAACAACTGGCTCTGAAGTAGAACGTACAAGTCGCGACGGTTGATTCGATTCTAAGGATTCATCTTTGACCAACAAGCTGGGCTTCAACAATTCGGAAGGTGATAGTAGAGCCTGTGTCTCCAAACCAGTAGCCTGCTTCGTTTGGACGCGTTTGCACTCTCTTTCACAGAACCTGGACGTGGAAATACTGTCAGCCTCGAGACCAGTTGTTTCGTGACCCAAGGGGTGCCAAATGTGGTCGTCGGGGAGGTAGGAAGCGAAGTATCGGACAAGAGAGTCGAGAGAATTTGTACGAAAGAGTTGAACAGCATGTTCCCATTGCGGAGTCTTGATAAGGTTCGGGTTCCCAATGATCTCAAAACTTGCGGATTCAAGAGATTTGTTTAACTCGCCGAGTCGTCTTTGTCTGCGATCACTGGCTAGATGATGGAATTCGTCAATCGATTGTGCTTCGAACGAAATTTCGGTGATATCATGATAAAAGGCCTCGCTGTCCTGGATAGGGGATAGATAGGTGTTGTATTGGTCGTGAAGCTTAGTGAAGAGATCCTCTCTCTTCATGTCGAATTTCCAAGCTGGCCATGCCCACGATGGATCGTCCATATCCTGAAGATAGGTGACTTTCAAGTGATGAAAATTGAGGTAAAAAAAAATCGAAATTTTGATGATGGTTGAAAGTTAAGAAGTGGGATATTAGAGGGACATTCGCTGCGCTGCAGAGCTGGATATCTCAAGGACCCTGTGTTTCGTGGCGGGCCATGGATTCCTCACCGCTGACGTACCTCACAAGGCAAGGGTGCAAGAGACCCATGCCATGTGCGGCAAAGTTTAATTCAGGGTCCCCACCGCTGCCTCTCAGTGCGTGGCCTAGCTATCGGCGGCCCAGTTGACAGATTCTTTAAATGTGACGCGATGTGGCACTTCTTTCTCAGAACAACAGTCAAGATAACAAACAACATACCAATCCTCTCCAATTATGTCTGGCATCACTCTCCATCTCTCTGCTTTGCAATTAACGCCACAACATTTCACGACACTGCAGAATTATTCCCTCGGGATGTCCCAGTTCACAATGGGGAAAATCACAGTCCTACTCGACTCGGCTACTGCTGGCCTCTCACCACACCTAATCTCAACCGCCGACAGCTGTGCTCTGACGCTTCCCAAGCTAGATGCAAGCGGCAGCACGCTAGACTGAAGAATGAAATCTACTTCATGTATTTGCGCACTATCAGGGTGGCAATGAGGATGAGACACCGTACGTTGCATTTATTCCATTATTACTTTCTTCTGAGATTTAGACTGCGCCTTGGAATGGTTTGGATTCATTTGTCGCTTACATATCTTAAATAGTGTGTAATGACGACTTACGGCCGTAATATGTACGTGCGTGGTGCTTGATGAGAATTGGCATTTGCTTTTGACTGCATGGATTACACAAGTGGCTAGATATTTAAATTGGTCAGTAATGTAACTAATGATTGAAGGGAGGGTGTTTGCTTTGAACTAGGAGCTATGCGGAATGTGGTCAACCCATTGCGCAACGCACTGTGCTTTTCATGAGTTATGCATTTATTGCATTATGGATAAGGAGTGGCCGGCAAATATTGATAAGTCTTACTATCTGTCGAATAGTTGATATGTGCTATCCGCCGTTCATACTCTCAATAGTTCTTCTCTATAGCTCAAAATGCTGAGGAAATTAAATACGTACTAGAATATTTCTGTCTGCTGAAAATAGTCTTGCGAATGCTAATGTGCTGGTCATGCAAGCAAATATACGGTACCGAGAGATGCATAAGTTACCCCGCTGTTGTATGGAGTACGTGTAGGGGGTTTTGGAGACAGCGGAATTGGGCTCCGACACCCTTAATTGGGGGGACCATACATGGGCACCTAGGAGCCCAAATAAAATAGCGCATCGTAGAAGAACTCCTTTCATAAAGGTCAGAGTGGGGTGTTTGAAAAGACAAAAAAAATAAACTACGTCGCATGTCTTTTAAGACCACATAAGGCCACAATTAGGCCACTATGAAAGGTCGTAGCTAATTAAAACGCACCAAGCAAAAAGTACGTCTATCGCTACCTACTACCGTAATCGCAAAATACATCACGGCTAGTGTGACCCTAGAGTAACCGGACCGAAGCCACCGTGATGATCCCTTCCGTATATGATCTGGATATATTCCGACTTCGTGCGGCGAATGTCAAACCTTATCCTGGGTCAAATGACGTGTGCTTTGCATTTCCTAGATGCTCTCGCCGAGCTCTTTTATTTTATGTCAACGAATCCGTCATCAGACCGTTTTTTCCTATCAATATGTTTCTCGAGGAAGTTGATCCAAACATCCGGGGATTTACGGAGGTCCCCCCACGTAAGAGGCGGGGCCGGCCTCCGAACTTCCTCAAAGACCGCCGGCCAAGAGGCTCAAAGCTAGTCACAAGGAAGGAGAATTCGTATATAATGTGGAAGATTGAGGAAGTGATGCTTTGGATGATACATTATAGAGTATATCATCACGGGGAAATACGATCTCCTATGTCAATTAAAGCCCAAGATCACTTCTAGATCCCTGCGAGTATGATCCGTCAGTGGAAAAATAAGTACTATGATTCGTATGTAGAAAAGAGACCTTATACCCCCGGCTCCAAATGGCCTGACCTCGAGGAAGAGTTATATTCCTGGTTTAAGCAGCGCCGTACATGCAAATTGATAGCATCTACCTCTTGGCTCCGTCGCCAAGCAAGGGCAATATTCAGGGATCTCTATCCCGGTCTTCCTGACTCCGAGAGGTTCATTTTCTCCAACGGTGGTGGGGAGGTTTCCTTGGACGTCACAATATAGTAAAGCGCCGAATAACTCACTGCGCTTCGAAACTGCCTGAGGCATATCTGGAAGTTGTGAATAGCTTCATTCGATTCGTTAGGAGAAGCTGCTTCTATGCCTTCTTCTTCGCTTAGGGTTTGGGCCTGAGGCGGTAAACCGACCGCTAATGGGTGCTCTCTCTTTGTGGACTCTCCAATCCAAGCCGCCGATGCCTTGTTACGAAGTCTTCCTCAGTAGTTCAGTTCGGTTCCTTTTGCACACGCCCTTCGTTGCACACCCCATTCATGTGCTGTGTATCACCTCCCAGCGTCGCGTCTTCTTGTTAATTGATGTCACATGCAAAGGCAAGATGCAAACAAGCGTTAGGAAACAACCATGTTTGGCTATCTAGCTACATACTTAAAGAGAAGCCTATATGTCACGTGGGACTTACCCCGCGTCTTAGGCAACTACAGTCAATGAACACATTGCTGCTATTCCTTCACATTCATTGCGACACACAAGCTTCTAAATTTGCCAAACAACAAAATCACAACCAAGAAACCCAAGTTCCAAGAACGCGTGCATCGCAATATCGAATCCATCCCAATCCCTCAGCCATAAACATGTCCTTGCGGCAGATCTTCTGTACCATCCGAGCCGCGACTCTCCATCCTACCCCTTTCCTCCGCGCAGGGCCTGCGCGAAACTTCACCGGCGCCGCCCATAACATCCGACCCCCAGTCTACCTTTATGGCCTTGATGGAACTTATGCCACTGCCCTAGTATGCCGCTGTGTCGTCCTTTCTGATGGGCCAATGCGGCTATGTCGAGTGACGTAGAATCGAATTATAATATACTGACCCTGTTAATTCAGTATACTGCAGCGGCCAAGATGTCAACCCTCGACCTCACCGCCAAAGCCATCGTCAACCTGAGCAACGTGTTTATGAAGGACACCAAGTTGGCGAAAGTCCTGTCAACGCCGAGGCTGACCGACGAAGACAAGTCAGCGATCGTAGCCGAGCTGAGCAAGCACACAGGTGCCAACGTTGCGACTGTCAAGAATTTGCTACAGACTCTCGCCGAGAACAATCGACTGGGCCACCTTCAGGGTGTGTGCGAGAAGTTTGGTGAGCTGATGTCCGCCAAGCGGGGTGAAGTAGAGATGACAATCACGAGCGCTGAGCGTCTGGATAATAAAACTCTCTCGCGACTAGAGACTGCTGTTTCTAAGTCCTCCTATGTCGGTCAGGGCGAGAAGCTTAAGGTCACCAACAAGGTACATTATACTTTTTGCCAGTCAGTATTCGGTTCGGCCCCAGGTTAACGTTTCTCGATACAGATCGACCCTGAGATTATTGGAGGACTTATCGTCGCGGTCGGCGACCGAACCATTGATCTCAGCGTCTACGCCCGCATTGCGAAGATAAACAAGGTCTTGACGGACAGGCTATAAGCTTCAGCTAATAACTTTGCGTTTATTTTATTTCAATGGAATTAAGTTACATTAAGTTCATTGAATTCCTACACTGTGCACTAGAACTGTAATAATAATACCCTTTCGCATCTTAAAAGAAAATATCTTATTAAATGGTCAGGTGTCACTCATTTGCTATACGTGATATACCATTGTTGGCAGCAGGGTATGTCTAACGAGGAAGAGCGTTTCTAGGCATATCAGAATCTTGATGTTTAGCCTGAATACATAGAAAGGAGATCACCGGCGGTTCAAACAAAGCCGACACTTATCAGCACATTGGTGATAGCTGCATCCTGCGAAGAGCAAACGACGGGACCGGGCTAGTGCGATTGAGATTTAAAGCGACCCCTAAGGAATGAGAGTCGGGGAAGTAGATCGGCATATCTAGGAAGTCTAAGGACAGCAAGAAGTCCTCCAAGTGGGGATAGGAAGATGAGCTTAAGGATAAAATATAGCGAAATAATTTGGGGCTGAACAAATCAACTGCGTCCAAAGCGTCGACAAAATTGGTAGAATAAGATGGGGTGAGTTAGTTATGGAGGAGGCGAGGCTAAGATTGAGCAAGAGAGATAGCATCCAAGCGTTCTGGTAGAATACAAGGGCCTACTAGAGAAATGAGCCAGGTGAGGGCTCAGTTGATAGGTAGTAAAATTCCAGCTAGGGATGGCTTTGCACTGTAAAGGAAGATTTACCCTCTCCGATCGATATTGGGCCATGGACTGCCACAAAGGCCACATTGATAAGTCATTCAAAGGCCCTGGGATATCAATCCATGAAAATCGATTTGGCTTCTAAACGCAGCTGCCCAGACGAACTCATCTCATGCTCTTCCTCATAGTCCTGGTATGACGCTCGAGGTTTGCAGATTCAGTTGTGACGCGACGCGTCATGGCGCGTCATAGGTCTCGCCTTAACTTGATTCCCAGTTTCCACTTGCCAATCACAACGACCAGACGAACTCCGAGGACTCCTATCCAATCACAGTATAGAGAGACGGGGTTGTATTATAGTGGAGCATGGGGTGTCGAGCAACAGTAACCAACCAATTGCCGACCTAAAACTCTGATCTGCCGTGAGCAAGAACTTGTCGATTTGCAATGCCTATCTCGAGTTTCTCAAGCTTTTAGACTAGCCTCCCATTTTCCGTACGGGGTTGGTACCACCAGAGATCTAGACTTCGACCCTCATGTATTCCGGAAATTTAAGGAACTTCGCCGGCAAACCAATCGCTCATTAGTGCCCTCTAGACCGCGTATTTAATGGGCCCCTGCCAAGCGTCACTGATTTGCCACCCAGGCGAGGCGGTTGCGCCTTAGGCTTAGAGCCGGTTAATGCTAGATGCAATACAGAAGCTGCACCTTGATATAGCTTTAAATTGAAAAGGAGGCACACACACTCGTTGGTCGAACCAACGACAGTTGTTTTCTGATGCCCTTTAGTGCGGCTAAAACTGCTGTGAAGCTCAGGCTGTCTTAGATCTCTCGCTTAGAATACTGTGGCTTTACAATGACCCTAGCCAACATATGAAGCTCAAAAGATGGTCAAAGCCCTACTATGTAAAACACAGTTAAAATTGGGTCCCGCCGATGTCCCTCAATTTTGTGCCCAACTTATCAAGCAAGGTTAGCTTGCTGGGCCACACTCAATGAGCCAGGTATTTCCTTGGCGCTGACATGTGATGATAAGTCGAGCTCTATCACTGACCTATCCCTCTGATCAGGGCCGCTGGCTACAGCACTGGAACTACTATAGCCACGCGTTGCGTCTTTCTCTCAAGGGTCGCGTACATTATTGCATCCACTTAGTTACCCTACCAACGCGGAGCAAGCCCCTCCATATTTCACAAATAAGATCTCTAGTCCCTGTCGACTCTTGTGCTCGCAGGCGAGCCAAGGAGATATCAGAGTATTAACAGATCACATCACAATGGACCGCGGATCGATCTACTCTGCGCACGTCTACGAGCCGAGTTTCGGTGAGAATAGAGATACTCGCCTACAACTTCAAACGCAGCTCGAAACCTTCATCCTTGACTTTCGGCTTGACAACAGCTTTGTCTACAGGTTTGCGCCGATTGCCCATGGGTTACATGACTTGATATACTGACGCTTCGGCAGAGATCAACTTCGAGAGAACACACTGCTAAAGAGGTACTACTGCGACGTCAACATCGATGACTTGATCGGCTTCAACGAGGAGTTGGCGCATCAGTTGACATCTGAGCCAGCCGAGGTCATCCCTTTGGTAAGGACTATGCAACAGCTTAATTCTCCAATTCTGACATCCCATAGTTCGAATATGCTTTGATGAAGTGCACCCGCCGTATTATCTTCCCTCACGAACCCAAAGTCGAGATCCCCAAGCACCAGCTCCTTCTTCATTCCAACGCAGACGATGTGTCCATCCGCAATCTCGATTCGATGGCCATTGCTCGATTGGTCCGGGTACCGGGTATCGTCATCGGTGCCTCCGTTATGTCCTCAAAAGTAACAGACCTTCATATACAATGTCGAAATTGCGGACACACACAAGCCATTCCTATCTTGGGTGGATTCACTGGTGTCTCTCTGCCCCGACAATGCGCTCGTAGCAGAATTCCCAACGATCCCACGCTAAAGTGCCCCTTGGATCCGTACTTTGTCGTACACGAGAAGTCACACTTCGTCGACCAGCAGATCATCAAGCTCCAGGAAGCGCCTGATCATGTCCCTGTTGGAGAACTGCCCAGACATATTCTCATCTCAGCCGACAGATACCTAACAAACCGGGTCGTTCCGGGATCGAGGTGCACTGTCATGGGCATCTTCTCCATCTACCAAAATAAGGCCTCCAAAAACTCATCCAACGGTAGCGCAGTGGCTATCCGCACCCCTTATCTAAGGGCAGTTGGAATCCGGTCAGACATTGATCAAGCAGCCAAGGGCAACGTCACTTTCTCAGAGGAGGAAGAGCAAGAATTCTTGGAGCTGAGCAGACGGCCGAACATTTACAATGTCATGGCTGCTTGTATCGCTCCTTCAATTTACGGACACCAGGACATCAAGAAGTCAATTCTCTGCCTCCTGTTAGGTGGCTCAAAAAAGATCCTCCCTGATGGCATGAAACTTAGAGGTGATATCAACGTACTACTTCTCGGTGACCCTGGTACGGCCAAGTCTCAACTTCTAAAGTTTGTCGAGAAGGCAGCACCCATCTCTATCTACACCTCTGGAAAAGGTTCATCTGCCGCTGGTTTGACAGCGTCCGTCCAGCGGGATCAGTCTACCCGCGAGTTCTATCTTGAAGGTGGTGCTATGGTTCTGGCCGATGGTGGAGTAGTGTGTATTGATGAATTTGATAAGATGCGAGCTGAAGACCGAGTCGCTATCCACGAGGCCATGGAACAGCAAACCATTTCCATCGCCAAGGCCGGTATTACCACCATTCTCAACGCGCGAACATCAGTCCTGGCTGCTGCCAATCCCATTTTTGGTCGATACGATGATATGAAAACTCCTGGTGAGAATATCGATTTCCAAACCACCATCCTGTCACGTTTCGACTTGATTTTCATTGTCAAGGATGTTCATAGCCGCGAGAAGGACGAGAAGATGGCCAAGCACGTTCTTGGTATCCAGATGAATGGTCGGGGAACCGACGAAATGGTAGAATCTGAGATCCCTATCGACAAGATGCGAAGATATATAACCTACTGTAAGACGTAAGTTGCTCAGCTCCTTTTGGCTCTTCCGCCATGTATATTAACCTCTCAAAGTCGCTGCGCTCCTCGACTCAGTCCCGAAGCAGCTGAGAAGCTCTCCTCTCACTTTGTCTCTATCCGTCGCCAGATCCACGACGCCGAGGTAGAAGCAAATACCCGCTCCTCTATCCCCATCACAATCCGTCAGCTGGAAGCTATCGTGCGTATTACCGAGTCTCTTGCCAAACTCGCCCTCTCTCCCGTCGCCACCGAGACGCATGTCGATGAGGCTATCCGGCTATTTCTATGCTCTACTATGGACGCGGTCAACCAGGGCAGCAACCAGGGTAGCCGTGAGTTGAACGACGAGGTGAACCGTCTCGAGACTGAGCTCAAGCGCCGTCTACCTATCGGATGGAGCACAAGCCTGTCCACACTACGGAGAGAGATGGTAGAAGGCAAGGGGTACAGTGAGCAGGCGTTGAATCGAGCACTGATGATTCTCCAGCGAAGAGACATAGTCATGTTCAGAAATCAGGGAGCACAGGTCTATCGAAATGGAGCTTAATCAGGGAATTATTATGATGTAATAATGTAAAGGGCTTGGTTGGTCATTCTAGTAGCCGTCTTGATGATAGATGCGTTAATGAGTAATGAGAACGAAATCATTACGACCGCTGTATGCAAAGAAAACTATTCAAGTTCTAAGAAGTTATAGCTTATATTGTATTTTCATATGGTACTAAAATCATATGCCTCTTTTTCGTCGGTACGTATGTCGTATATATTGCCGCACCCAGGATAGACAAGTGCCTCTAGAACACATTTCAGGACATGAATCATGTGTATAAGAAGAATATTATCGTACCGGATATCAAGATCTTGTCAATTGAACACGGGGCTTTTAGCGAGGGTGCCCAGGGTCAAATTTATCACAGCCGGCCATTATTGGTATATGCAATAGTGATGGGCGGCATTCAAGTACATACTGTTAGTCGACGGCAAACTGTCACAGACACCCCAAGGGATAGAGAATAGAGCCTAGCTCATGTCGAACCCACGGTGCCTATCTCGCCTTGCAGGAGGTAGCAATATATATATCTGCATTTTGTAGGGCAGCATAGCTGGTTGCTATTGGACATCCAGTAATCCTTGATACTACATTGAAGCAAACATCCTAAAGACATTTCGAAGAGCATCTGTGGCTTAACGGCTAGACGAAGGTATATAATTACCCAGCATTGAAACAATCGATCATAGTCTTATCTCACAAGCGAGATTGTTGGGGGAAGGCTTGTCAAGGATGATCATGCTCAATAAGTGAGCCACAAGAGTCTCGACGATAGACATGGAAGTCTAGACCGCAAAGGGCCTACCTTCGAAGTCGTTTATGTTCAGGAGTTGTAGACCCCTAGGCGAGACCTCACGAGATCCAGTATAAGCATATCCCCGGCATTCCTGTGCAATAGAAATCACATCTCTGCTCTCAGTCAAATAGGCCAATGTCCAGTAGGTCTCCAATCGTATAATATCATCTCCTTTCTCATACGCGCCTCTCCGATATTCGCATATATCTGAATAAAGTTGGCTTAATTGTCCGGTGCATAATCAATCAACCTAGCCAGATTTTAGAGTTTCTTCCGATACGCACCTTTGATGGTATTAAAGATTCCATTATCTAATAGCTGCAAATAATGAGAACAATATGCTAGTAGGTAATAGCAGTAGACGTTGTTCGGAAGGCACGTAACTATTCATTCATCCTAGATGCTCGTCAGCGGGTTTATAGCAGGAGAATTTACAGTAAAAACTGCAAAAGTCTCATCTGTACATGGCTTTCCTAACCGTCAAGGATAATGAGTCTCTTATCTGACGTAACACAAGGCTCTCTTTGAGGTAGATTGACATCTTTCAAACACTCGAGAGTTATATGGGATCTCTAATACGTACTAGCGCGAACTAACTGAACCGCCTGGCGACTACCAAGCCCTATTGGGTATATAATGATTGTCCTTCAGTAGTCACTGCTTCCGCAGGGCGTCATAACCTTATGTGAGCCCACTATAATAAGCCGTGTGCTGTCCGACCACAAGTTTGCGATGGACTAAGCGTCAACCTTGGCGGGGACTTCCTCCTCGTCATACTCCTCCACGCTATAGACGTCGTCGTCGATGACTGCGTCCTGATACTGCTGGTACTCCGATACCAGGTCATTCACATTCGACTCAGCCTCCGTAAACTCCATCTCGTCCATGCCTTCTCCGGTATACCAGTGCAAGAAAGCCTTGCGGCGGAACATAGCGGTGAACTGCTCGCCAACGCGCTTAAAGATCTCTTGGATGGCGGTCGAGTTGCCGACAAAAGTGGACGACATCTTCAACCCCTGCGGGGGGACAGAGCATAGACTCGTCTGCACGTTATTGGGAATCCATTCAACAAAGTAAGCCGAGTTCTTTTGCTGAATCTTGTGCATTTGGTCCTCTACCTCCTTCGCAGACACCTTTCCGCGAAAGATAGCAGAGCAGGTCAGATATCGGCCGTTTCGAAAATCAGAGCCCGTCATCATATTCCTCGGGTTAAATAACTGCTGGGTAAGCTCGGGGATAGAGACAGCACTGAATGAATGCGAGCCCCGGCTAGTAAGGGGCGCAAAGCCAACCATGAAGAAATGCAGACGTGGGAAGGGGACCTAGGCGCGGAGGAATGGTTAGCCACAATATTCTTCGATCTTAGTTATGAATGTAGAGATGAAAAATGTTTTCTTACCAAATTAACAGCCATCTTACGAAGGTCAGAGTTTAGCTGTCCGGGAAAGCGCAGTGATGTTGACACGCCAGACATGACCGTTGATACGAGGTGATTAAGGTCGCCATAAGAAGGATTTGTCAACTTCAGGGTACCCTTACAGATATCATAGAGAGCCTCGTTATCGATACAGAAAGTCGCATCCGAGTTTTCAACTAACTGATTCATCGAAAGCGTGGCATTATACGGCTCCACAACAGTATCAGACACCTTAGGAGATGGTACTACACTGAAGGTAGCCATCATACGGTCTGGGAACTCTAAATAGGCTGTTAGAACTGTAAGAGGTGGCGCATCGAAATGTGCGTCACATCAGTGGTATCAATCTCACCTTCACGAATCTTGGAAATGAGTAATGTGCCCATGCCGGAGCCTGTACCGCCACCAAGCGAGTGGGTGATTTGGAAGCCTTGAAGGGAGTCACAGCCTTCAGCCTCGCGACGGACCACGTCAATTACCTGATCTACCAATTCAGCGCCCTCGGTATAGTGACCCTTAGCCCAGTTATTGCCGGCGCCCGAGTTTCCAAAAACAAAGTTATCGGGACGAAAGAGCTGGCTAAGCGGGCCGGAGCGCACCGCATCCATTGTGCCAGGTTCCAGGTCAACGAGCACGGCACGTGGCACGTACTTGTTGCTGGATGTCTATGCGAACTCGATCAGAGGCCGAGGATAGTTTGGAATGGGTCGCATAATATCGCGCACCTCGTTGAAATAGACGTTCATGCGCGCAAGCTGTAGTTCGGAGGTGCCATTATACCTAGATTGATGCGTGAGAAGGATGAATATTCAGTGGCATTCCGAATGGATTGCCTACATGCCACTGCTATCCAAACCATGCTCGCCCGAAATGGTCTGCCAGAAGGCAGACCCGATTTGGTTGCCCTATTAAGGTTAATATGCTGCATTAGGAAGAAATGAGAAAGAAATGTAACAAGAAGGGCGTGATACTCACACACTGGCCAGCTTGGATATGCACCTATAGCGAAAAGGGAGTTCAAGGTTAGTTTGTGAAGCTTCCAAGGCAGGATGAGAAGCGGACTTACAATCTCACGCATAGTGAACTCAATTCAGCAGTGGTGGTTTTAAGCGCCGATGAGATAAATCTGTTCAGCGTGTGAGAACAAAAGACAACGTCGAAGTGTTGAGAAGGCGGGGTTAACAGTGAAAGACGCGACGACTGGTACGTAACAAGTAAGTCGATAACCATGATATGACAGTATCCAATAAGATCATATACTGCCTTACGGGCTAACCCCTAGGCAGAGGGGTAACACGCCCTCTGTTGGATTGCGATGCTCAAAAAGCCTCTATAAGCATATTATGAGCATACGGCCTTGAAATGCTGATGACGCTATAGAATGATGGCAAATTAATTAAGTGACTATTCTAAAATTGTTGAGGAAGTGCAACCTCGTACCTCGACTCTTAACAATAAATTATCACTACTTGATGTTTTTCTTATACTCATTCTAGTACCCATTCATACTTCTGGATCAGTCCTTAATTAAGTAAATCATTTTTCACTATAGAATAAATTAAACTGCCATTAGTGAGCATTATTATAAGAAATAGTACTAAACATCCATTCTTCCGTATCTGCGCCCAAGAGCTAGGCTACGTCACGATGTCTGTGCCAACAGCAGCGTTCAGCGAACAGTCCCGATGAGGCGATATTGAAGCGGGTGTTGGATGCTGATAGAGCCAGGACTCAGTAACTAGCGGCCACCTTCCTCTTGCAAAGTTGTTTCATTAAATCTAAAGGTTATCTTGCGACGCTCGACGCTGTTCCAGTACCTGAACCAGCGAGAGTTTTACTCGGCTGAATGGACTATCGTGCTGTGATACTCTCTATATAGGATATTGATTCTTGAGAATAGCGCTCGTGACGAAAACAATGGGGGGCTTAATACTGTTCATTTGCAAAGAATCGAGACGTGGCATTATTGGTGGAACTAGAATAGCGGGGTTATATATTGGCGTGCAACTTGTTTATATTCCAGATTCGAGCCACAGAATACATAACCTTAAGAGGAGCGCAGAGGTTGTCTGCCTTCTTCACTTGCCAACGATTGGGCCCAGTTTTGGTGTACAGGTGACTCGGGTGGCGGACGTACGCATGCGAACTCGATGTTGCACTCAGTCTCCGATAGAGAATTAGTGGCGTTTCTGTCATCCGCATTTTTAGCGCTTCGATATAATATAAGCAAGACGCCAGTGAGCGCTTGATCCAACCCTCGTTTCTATAATTCTTTTGCGTTTAAAACTGTGACAGAACTATGATTGGTAAGCAACGACGTCATTCCATTACCGCGGCATTGAAGCCTTAGATCCCACTATGCTTCTATTATTTGAAACTCACACTTGAGCTGTATATGCTATTGTTAGCTGACCTTTTCTGCATATGCAGCCTACCCAGCCTTTCGTAAGTAGATTCATTGCATTTAGTTAGGCAGAAACTCCAGCCGAAGGGCTAACCCTATCTACAGTAACGATAAAGCCGCCAACCCCAGGCTCTTCTATAAGGGATTGCTATTACTTAATATACTACCTATAAATAGAGAGCATTATAAATTAATAAGGCACTTATTTAATAATATAAATACACTTACTAAAGACAGTCTAAATTATCTAATTAAGTAGCTAATAAGTACTTTCTATATTACTAAAGTTATACTAATAAGCAGTAAGTATATCTTTACTGATTAAATAAATTATAATTTAATTAATATAATAGACTATATTAATATCCTTTTCCTATTTATACTATTTAGTATTATTACTAATGTATTTAATTAGAGCCCTATAGCTATATTCTTACTAAACTTTATTGCTATTATTCCCCTAGTAGCAGTATTATCCTTTACTATAGAAGAGATTTCTATCCTATTTAGCGAAATATTAAGAGGGCTACTAAATGCTACTTTTAATAATATAGTTAAGCTTATTATAAATATTATTACCCTAAAGAAAAACTAAATAGAAGTTATATAGTTATTAATACTTAATTCTATTCTATTTAATCTTCTTCTTATTATAGGAAGTAGCTTTTTTCTTAGCAGCCTAGGAACTATTAAGAGGCAATTAAACTGTAATTATTTAATAAACTGAGTTATCTCACTTAAAATTTATCCTTAAATCGAGTGAGCTTAAATTAGGTCTCTAATTAGTTTAAAATAACCCTATTACTTATTGTAATTGTAGGTTAACTAACTTACATTTATTTTATATAGCACTTTAGTGCAGCACTATTAGCTTACCCCTATCACTTATTATAATTATAGGTTAACTAACTTATAATTATTTTATATAGCACTTTAGCGCAGCGCTATTAGCTTACCCCTTAACTTAGTTACTAGTCCTGAGTGGGTTCATACTAAACTATAATAGTAAGTAGGGGTTAGGGTTAGCTACAGTATAAGCTAATTAATTCTAAGAGATAGGTATATAGACTATTTATATAGAACTACAGCTTATATAGAACTATAAGTAAAAATTAGCTAACCCTAAGTTAACTTTAAGCTAACCTTAAGTTAACCTTAAGTTAACCCTAAGCTCTAACCCTAACTCTAGATAGAAAATACAGATTAATATTATTACTATAAGTAATAATAAAAAAAGTAAAATAAAAATAAAATTAGAGTTTATACTATATTATAGTAAATATATTTAAATTTATTTATTTATTTTCTTATCTACTTTATCTACTTTACTCTCTCTCTATTTACTTACTTAGCCCTATTTAAGAGAAGAGGGAGGAAATATCTAAGTATACCTATCTATTACAGTTAATTATAACTTAATAGGGATAACTACTATATCTATAGGTTTATTAATAAGATAGCTATTGCTAAAGGAGGTAGAAGAAGGAGGAGCAGTATTATCAGTCTCTAATACTGATATTAATAATACTGCTTCTATTAAGTTAGGAAATTAGGTTATTTAGCTATATAAAGAGCTCAGTATTTTCTTCTGCCTCCTCTATCTAGCTATTATTAAGCCTAATATAGATTAAGTTAAGTATTACTACTGTAATTACTATAAAACAGTTAGGGTATAGCTATAAGAGGTAATTATATTTACTGCCTCTTTCTTACTATTAAGCTTATAGTGTGACAGTTATAATTCCTAAGGGATAAACTAGTCCATATTAAGTTTATATTAGCAGATATATAGGGTATAGATACTGAGCGTTACAAAGTGTTATATCTCTTAATAGTAAATAGAGTGGGTTAGGTATATTTAAATAAAGATATTTTATTAATAGCTAATAAGTTAGATTCTATTTAATACTAAAGGAGTGTATATATATACTGAGGTTAGCTTACAGTTATAAAGTAGGCTTATAGTGTAAGTTATAAGTCTAATTGTAAGTTACAATTGTAAGCTATAAGTTATAGCTTTTAGCGGCTTACAGTTATTATAGGGGTCTAAATATTAGTGAGAGTTAATTAGTGAAAAATATAGGGTATATATAATATAACTGCAGGGGTTATAATATAATCTCTCCCCTTTAGTAGTCTTATCCTTAAGGCCTAATTACTTTAATTAATATTATTTTTATCTATTAATAGGTTTTAACTTATATCTATAATTATTTTTATATTAACCTATTATATTAGAATCTAAAGCTACTTATAACTATAAGGTATAGGCAATTTTAATTAAAAATATCAGTTTCCTTATTATGCCTTATAGTTATTGCGCTCCTTATAATTTAAAATATTAAGTAAAGGAAGGGCATAAGAAGTATATATAGTATACTTATTGTAATTAGTCTTATAATAGAAAAGGGGTAACTCTACTTAAGGGTTAGTTTTTTCTTAATATCTTCTTTTATCTTAAGTTAATATTATTTATAGTAGACCGGTTTACTGCTAAAAAGTGCCATTTAGAATAAAAGGAGGAAATTACTAAAAATAATTTACTAGCTTTATAACAGTAAGTAAATAAGCATCTGGGTCAATTAATGCATTTATATTATTAGAAGAAATAGCTTTAAGAGCATACTGAGGAGATACTTTGTTATAATGTAGAGATTATAGATAAGTTAGAGGTAGCTAAAAATGCTAAGTCTTATACTACTATAGAGGTATAGGTTATAGATACTGCTGATATTATTAATTAGAGTGAGGTTTTTATTGATATTCCTTCTAAGTGGCTTAATTCTATTATTAGTAAAAGTTCTTTAGGAGTTATTAGGCATTAAGTAGGTATTTTAGTGGTTTCTATATATTTTTATTTTCTAGGTAGTTTTTCTATTTAATTAAGTATTTTTATTTATTATTCTTCTTATAAGTGTCTCTAATTGCCTCTACTTTATAGACTTCTAGTCTTTTAATTTCTTTAGGTTTATTACTAATTTTAATTTATATTATATTAGCTACTAATTTAAAAAAGGAAATATAGTAGACTAAATATAGTCTAACTTTTAGTAGTAGGTCTAATTTATATATATCTAGTTTAATTAACTGTTTAATTTTATAGGGTCTAATATATTTATAGTTAAATTTATATAATAGTTAGGTTATTGCAATATTTTTTATAGATAGATAAACTATCTCTCCCTCTTTAAAGGTTAGTCCTCCTACCTTCTTAATATTATAATAGTTTTTTATTCTTTTTTTAATAAATTCTAATTCTATTTTTATTTCTTTATATAGATTTTTTAATTTATCTACTTTTAAGATAGCAGTAGGGTTAATTATTTATATATCTTATTTATTATAATAAGCATTTAAAATAAATCCAAAATTAGCATAAGCTAGTTCTAACTTTATACTTTCATTATATACAGTATTATAGGCTAATTATATAATAGGTAGCTTTTTAATTTAATTATTTTATCTATAATTAATATAGTATTATAAGTATTATTTTAATACTTAATTTATTTATTTAGTTTATCTATCTACTTATAGTCTAAAGGCTATTATAAGTCAGTAATTAAGTCCTAGTTATAATATAAGTACTTACTAAAACTTAGCTATAAATATTAATCCTCTATCTAATAGGATCTCAGTTAGTAATCTATATATACTAATAATATATCAGTAAAAGATATATAAAAGTTCTTCTGTATCTATAGATTCCCTATAGGGTAGGTAGTATAAGAATTTTATAAGTCAGTTAATAATAACTATAATACTATTATAGAAGATACCAATTAAGGGTTCTTTTAATAAGGGTAGTTTGGTTATAAAGTCTATTATAATTAAGTCCTAAGGTTATTATACTATTAGTAGTAGCTATAGTTATCTGTAAGGTTTATAGTATTATACTTTAGTTTTTATATAAATATTGTATTATTTAATTACTTTTTTTACTATTTTCTTTATATTATTTATTTTATACCTTCTTTACAGTTATTTAAGCGTTCTTATAGTACTTTAGTGGCTATATAGGGGATATTTATATATATTCTATATTAGTTCTTCTCTAAACTCATTAAGTATCTATTTAAGTTATAGTACTTATTGTCCTTCTGTATTAAATCTTATTTCTTATAGGCTTTAAGGTTTATTATCAGTATTTTGCTATTCTTAAAAGGCTGGTATTATTATTCTGATAACAGTTTTTAATATATAGTTCTAGCAGTCTGCATTTCAGTTATTTTTATAGGTTAGGCAGTTAAGCCAGTTACCCTTAGTTCCAGAATATCCTCTTAAGTAATTATTAAAGATATATAATTAAAATTCTCTATTATTTAGTTTTTCTTTATATTTAACTATTTAATATAGGTATTTAATATATTTATCTATAATTAATTAAGGGATATATAGTTTTTTATTAGTATAAATTACTTTATTTTAAAAGATTCTATCTTTATGACTTCTTATTATTTAATAGTTATAGAAAGTTATAGCTTTATTGAACTTATCCTGCCATTCTTTTATAAGTTTAGGGGGTTTCTTTAGTAATTTAAATCTAATAGTTCTAGCTATTATTTTAGCTAGTTAAGTGAATTAATATTCTCCTTTCTTATTAATTTTTAGGAGTTTTTCCTTTATTTTAATAGTATCAGTATTAAAATCCAGTCTTTAACTAATAGTATTTACTTACCTATTGTTAGATCCTTTACAATATATAATAATAAAATTAAATTTATATAAGTATTTAGTATAATGTAGTTATTATTAGTTTAATTCTTAAGTGGTAGTAAAGTAAGATATATTCTAATAATCGATATAGACTTTAATCTAGTAGAGGCTTCTTATAAGGTAGTATCTAAATTCCTTAAAGCAGTTAATAATAGCTAGGAATTCTTTATTATAAATAAGGTAATTAAGTTCTACTCTATATAGTTTATATAAGTAAAAAGCAATAGAATGTAATTTTCCTTTATTATCTCATTATTTAATCTATCCTCTTAATATAAAGTCTAAGGAGTCTGTTTTAAGTTTGATTTCTTTTATTGGGTTAAATATAATTAATATTGATTCACTAAGGATAGCATCTTATAGCTTTTTAAAAGCCTTTTAAGTATTTTATATCTATATAAACTTTTAGTCCTTCTTAATGAGTTCTATAAGAGGGTTTACTATTTTATTAAAGTCTTTAATAAATCTTCAGTAATAGTTAGTAAAACCTAAGAAACTTTATACCTCTTTAATAGTGGTAGGTATAAGTCAGTTTTATACTGCTGAGATCTTCTTTCAATCTATTTAGATTTCTCCTAGGGAAATTATATATCTTAAGAAGTCAACTTCTTTAATATAGAAGTAACTCTTTTTAAGTTCTATTAGTAGGTTAGTATCCTATAGTGCTTTTAGAACCTGGTCGCCAGTCCCGGGTGGGTTCACACTGAACCATAACGGCAGGTAGGGGGTTAGGGTTCACTGCAATATAAGCTGATTGGTTCCAAGAGACAGATATACAGACCACTCATATAGAACTACAGCTCACACAGAATTATAAATAAAAATCAGCTAACCCCAAGCTAACCCTAAATTAACCCTAAATTAACCCTAAGTTAACTCTAAGTTAACTCTAAGCTCTAACCCTAACCTTAGATAGAGAATAAAGATTAGCATTATTACTATAAGTAATAATAAAAAAAAGTAAAATAAAAATAGAATTTAAGCTTATACTATATTACAGTATATATAAATACACTTAAGTTTATTTATTTATTTTTTTATTTATTTTATTTATCTTACTCTCTCTTTACCTACTTACTTAGCCCTATCACTTATTGTAATTGTAGGTTAACTAACCCACATTTATTTTATATGGCACTTTAGTGCGGCACTATTAGCTTACCCCTTAACCTATATTTTATTTAGGGACTAACCTACATTTTTAAGAAAACAGTATTCCTAATATTATATAACTAGGAAAAATTATAGAGAGTTAGATAACTAACCGATTAGATACTTCTAGCTTTTATAATTATAGTATTATCTCTATAGTTAGAAGAATTAATTCTTTTATTTATTTTAGCCAATTGTTAATATAGTAGTCCTATATTAAAGTCTTAGCTAAATTGGGTTAAGATCTATCTTAAGTATCGGTATATACTTAAAAAGAAGTTTAGCTAGATAAATATAAAAATAACCCTATATTCCTAGGTATTTTAAAAAACTATATATTTAATATCAGATTGAATTGAAATTCTAGGTTATCTTTAAAGACTAATTAATTAGATAGTTATAGCTCTTAGAAGTATAGTAGCTACTTTATAGCAAATAGAATTAAGTCAGTCAGTTAAGTATAGAAATAACCTTAAGCTACCCTAAGTACTAATTAAATTATAAGAATAACCCTAAGTTATTCAGTTAGATATAAAAATAACCCTATATTCCTATAATATATAGAAAACTATATTTATTATATTAAATTAAATTAAAACTTTAGACTAATATAAAGAACTAATTAATTAAATAGTTACAGCTTCCAGAAGTATAGTAGCTACTCTATAGCTAATAGAATAAAGTTAGATAGTTATATATAAAAATAACCCTAAGTAACCCTAAAGACTAATTAAGTTATAAGGATAACCCTAAGCCATTCAGTTAAATATAAGATTAACCCTAGGAACTATTAAGATGCAATTTATTTACAATTAGCTACTAAAATGGAAAATCTTACTTAATTTTTTATACTTAATTATCTTATATTAAGATAAGTAGCTAATTAGCTTAAAATAACCCTAACCCTATACTTAGGGTTAGCTAGTGCCAACTTAAGGTTAGTGCAATACAGTAGAAAGGGGATTTTAATTAATAGAGAAAAATAATAATATAACTTCTCTCTTTACTTTCTTTTACTGTAATTAAAGAGGCAATATTAAGCAGCAATAGATAATATTATACAGCTTAATTAGGACTATTAGATATTGGTCTATCGGCTCTATTAAGTAGCTATTTAATCTGGCAGTAGCATTAAGCTATATTTTTAATAGTAGCATTAACTTAAGGGCTAAATACTTAAGGACATTAAAGACTACTATAGTATACTTAAACTAGCTGACTTAAAGCTTACTGCAATACCTAAAGATAACAGTAAGGCAATTAAATAGCTTGCTATTTTATATAGATATAGCTATAATATATACTGATATCTTACTATTATATAAGATAATATTATCTACTACTGGAGAGAGGTAGGGTATAGAGTAGTAAAAGAGTAATAGACTGAGGTATAGCTATAGATATAGATAGGAGGGCATTATATATAATACTGGATTATTTGAGATAATAGTAACAGTAATAACCTATCTAATACAGTTAATATAGCTAATACTATCAGTTAGAGCGCTATAGATAAGCTTATTGCTATAAATTAGGCTTAATTAGAAAAGGAAGATATAATATAACTATAGAAGGGTAACTTAAAGGAAGAAATTGACTGTAACTTACTATAGGTTAAGAGGCTAGACTGGGTATAATACTTTAGCTCCTAGGACTTAATTAATATCTATAATATAGCCTAGTAGCTATAGGTAAGGGCAGTATTAGGCAGGTTAGCTGGGAGGTAAGAAGATAAGGAAGCAGTCTATAAGTAACTATTATTTACCCAGTTTAGATAGAACTTTAATTATAAGGTAGAATATTACTGCTAGTAGCTCTATAGTATACCGATTGAGACATTATAATAGCTTAATAGCATTTTATTAATAATGCTAAGCAGTATGCCATTTAGTTATAAAGGTAAGGAAGAATTAATAAGTTAGTATAAGTCTATCAGTTACTGTTACTTAAGTTTCTATTAAAAGGTATATTATATTAAGTAGAAGGAAGTATTTAAATACTGGGCTATTTACTTTATAGATAAATAATAGAGCTTATTATATAATATTGCTTAAGAGCTTAAGAGCGATAGGGTTCTAAGCAGTTATAATAGTAAGTTCTTTAATAGTAGAGAGAGATAAGCTAAAGATAAAGATAGAGATAAAGATAAAGATAAAGATAAAGATAGAGATAAAGATAAATATTAGGATAATAATAATAGTAATAATAGTAAGTAGGGGGATAAAGGTATAACTAGCCTACTGTAGGATATATTAAATCGAGCTATCTTCTGATTTATTATAACTTTAATTAAAACTTATATTAATAGAAATATATATATAAATTTATTACTATACTTCTATATAGCATTTAGTATTAAGCTGTAACTGATAGGCTATATAGAGCTGTACTTATATATCGGTCTGCTAGCTGCTATAGTGTAGTAGGCCTAGCTATTCTTTTTAGAGGCTATATTTAAGAATTAGCCGCTAGATTGAGATAAGGTTAGAGTTAAGGCTATACTTACATTTAAAGAGCAATATAGATTGTAAATATATATAGACACTTATACTGTTATAAGTATAATTATTAAATAGATAGTATATAGGAAAGGATATCGGTAGAAGATAGGGGGGTAGCTATTAATATAATAGTCTAAAGATAAAGAGGGCTTATTTTATATAGGTAAGTATATTAGCATTAAGGATTTTACCTATATACTATATAATAAGGTTACTAATATAGAAAAGCTGCTAGATAAGCTATTTAAGGGGTTCTAACAGTCAGTCAGTAAGAAGATTAATATAGGGTAAATTATTAATAATATAATCCGGCTTAAGGCAGGTCAGTTATTTATAAGTAACTTAAAGAATAAGTAGCTAGAGGCTAAGCCAGTAAAGGTAATATAGCTAATAGAAGTATTAATATAGGATACTATAAGGGTCTAATAGAAGTAATAGTGTATTAAGAGGTAGCTGTAAGACTTAAAGCTGCTGTAAGAGGCACTGCTTATACTTATATATATATAGGGTAGGCTTTTAGGAAGGGGGCCTAAAATTATAATACTGCAGTACTGCAATTTATAGTAGTTAATATAGAATATATTTATATTAGATAGATAAGTTATAATTATAACTGATTGAGATAAGATAAAGGCAATCTATAATAATAGGCAAAAGGTAGTATAATTTATCCCTAGGTATTATTCACAGACGATTAGCTGTATATCGCTTACCAAAATGGATAATTTCACTTAAAATTTAGACTTAAATCGAGCAATATTAGGTTAAGCTGCTGATTGGTTTAAAATAACCCTAACCCTACACTTAGGGTTAGCTAGTAGCAGCTTAGGGTTAATGCAATGCAGAGTTTAAGGGGACTTCAATTAATAAAGGAAAATAATAAAACTGCTTCTCTCTTTACTTTCTATTACTAAGACGAAAGAGGTGATATAAAACAGCAATAGAGGACTTCATACAGCTTAATAAGTACTATCAGATACTAATCTGCTGACTCTATTAAGCAGCCATTCGACCTGGCAGCAGCATTAAGTTACATTTTCAATAGCAGCATCAGCTTAAGGGTTAAGTACTTAAGGACATTATAGACTATTACGGCATACTTAAACTAGCTGACCCTAGGTATTATTTACAGATAATTAGCTGTATATTGCTTACTAAAATGGATAATTTCGCTTAAAATTTAGACTTGAATTGAGTAATATTAAGTCGAGCTGCTAATTGGTTTAAAATAACCCTAACCCTACACTTAGGGTTAGCTAGCAGCAGTTTAGGGTTAGCGCAATATAGAGTTTAAGGGGACTTTAATTAATAAAAGAAAATAATAAAACTGCTTCTCTCTTTACTTTCTATTACTAAAATAAAAGAGGTAATATAAAACAGCAATAGAGGACTTTATATAGCTTAATAAGTACTATTAGATACTAATCTGCTGACTCTATTAAGCAGCCATTCGACCCGGCAGCAGTATTAAGTTATATTTTTAATAGCAGTATTAGCTTAAGGGTTAAGTACTTAAGGACATTATAGACTATTACGGTATACTTAAACTAGCTGACTCTAGGTATTATTTATAGATAATTAGCTATATATTGCTTATGAAAATGGATAATTTTACTTAAAATTTAGACTTAAATTAAGTAATGTTAGGTCGAGCTGCTGATTGGTTTAAAATAACCCTAACCCTAGGTATTATTCACAGACGATTGATCATAAATCGGCCACCAAAATGGAGAATTTCGCTTAAATTTTTAGGTTGA
>MU249542.1:21729-51035 GCA_018886245.1 Fusarium brachygibbosum | reverse complement strand
TGCAAAATGAAGCTATTCGCAAGTGCTACATCAAGAAGGAAGGACCAAAGGAGAGCCTGCCACGGGCCACGGCGAAATCGGTGTTCATAGCTCGTATAGGACCTTATCTGATCTCCTCGGTCTACATGATTCATTTCATCATTATAAGAAGCAGATACAGTCGGTATGGGAATAACCTTTATTGCGGCATTACCAAAAGTCTCATGTATCGGCTTAGATTGTGCCCCTTTGTCTGCAGGCTTCTTCCTTCTCTTAGGGGTGCGTTGGTCATCGGTACCGCTGTATACGGTAGAGAGAAATAACACGATGCTATTATCCTTCCAAGCGATTTTAGCGCCCTAGGAAGGACGAATTAGTAAGGGAAATGCATATGAATAAGTCCCTCGGGCGTACGAGGCCATCTACTGTAGGGATTGACTTTACTTCATTATACTTAAAGCTTGAGGCACCTGCCTTATCCTTCCCTTTTGCAAGCTTGAGCTCCTTGGTGATGCCACAGTTAGGGCGGGCTGTGCCTGTGGCCCCGTGACCGGCTTCTCGAAGGGCACGGAAGAGATTGGGCGACGAGAAGAGGTTATCCATAAAGACGTGATATGTCTGCTTCGGCAGCATATTAACTAGGTGAATAACGACTCCTGCTATGTTGCTGAGGGCCGCAGTCTCCTTGGCCCTTCCCTTCCTCTTCTTCCCCTGCTGCGGCTTGGCAGCCGGCTTCTTCTTTGGCAGTTCGACGATAACAGCGGCATATGGTGATGCCTATACATGCCATAGCCATCGGATAAAGAGGCCATTTTGGACGATAACCCAGACTTTGAACCCTACGGGAGTGGGCTTATTCTTGACGAGTGTTGTATCTTTACTCCTGCCGGTAAAAGGGACCATACACTCATCCACAGTAACGTTATTCCCTGGTACATAGAGCTGGGCTGACACCTTCTGTATCAGGTCAGACTATGGTTCAGCAGCTTGGAATGCCTTCGGAAGGTCCTCTTCGTTACGTAGGTCAAGCAAGGTATAGTCAAAAGTCCGTATATAGCGTGAGATTAACCGGAACCTCCATAGGGGCATGAACTTGATGATTGAATGCAGGGGGGCCTGTACACCTAGGGAAGGGGAGCTGCAATGGCTTGCAATTGTATTTTCCTTATGAATTCCTAGGTAAATCAGCACCCCAAGCCATATATACACTTGTGCAGGGGAGAGCCCGTCCCACCGGTTGATCCGTGAGTGGTCGGAAATGGCCGAGTTATAGCTGTCAATAACCCCATTTTTCGTAAGATGAGAGACCCAGCTATCACTGTAATATACCCATGATTGCACGAGAGATATAGGTATAAAAAGCTGAAATAGGTCGAGTGGTGTTGGGGGCAGTATGTTGATCTGAAAATCACGATCTTCTACGTTGAACGGGTTGAAGTTGTGACCGGCGGCCTCCTCGGGCGGGTTTGTTCTTATTCCGGTAGGGCCCTGGCCCCTTTGCTGTGCATGTGTGTGAAAGCTATGATCATCGAAGTCATATTCCTTTACTTGTATTTCATCAAGAATCGGTGGGGAATTCATCGGTTCAATAGATATTAATTAGCATGAGTTTTTCGTGGTGTTTTGCAAAAATTGAATATCTCACGAACTTCCGGTACCCCGCACGTACTTACCTTATGACTAAGCCAAGTGGGGCGAATGACCTCCCTAAGGGCTGTGGCACTTAAAGGGATAGCTTCCGTTATTGTAACCTAGCTGCGCTTGTGAGGACTTCTTTTTAAGGTCTTTCTCTTCTCTGATTGGCCAATTACTAAGCCGTTGATACCGACTCCTTGGAAGATACCCGTTTCATCCATATTCCAACGGTTGCAGCCGCGGATTATCGTGATCTCAGGATCCTTCAATTGGGCAAACCAAGACCGGATGATAGTTGCCTTTGATCCTTCAATACGCTTATATTCAACTCTAACTGCTTTAAGCGTTTTGATTCGCTATGAGCGTGCGAGAAATCGGGTAACTGTAATAGTCTCAAGGGAGCAATTAGGTAGATCAAAAGGTAGCCTCTCTATTGATGTCAAGACTGAAGCTTACCGCTTCCACTTGTGAAGAGATTTCCGGTAGAAACCCCCTGGAACGGGGCTAGCTAGGGACCCGATGTTATCCCGAAGGTCGTGGGTTCGAACCCCGTTACAGTAACCCAATGCTGACCAAGGGGTTTGTGATCGCCTTGTAAGCTTAAAATACGGATAACAAGTTGCCTGATTTGGAAATGCGTAAACGGAGTATAAAGAGCATCTTGAAGTCTTAGAAAACGGATAATATCTGTTAAACCGATTATGTCATGTAATTCATTATTCAGAGATTGATTGTCTTAATTGATTGTGTTCTGTCTGACTTCTTCCCCTCATTTTGAGCTGATGCCGTGGGCTATTACTATTTGTGACGTAGCTTTTCAGGTGACTTTGCCTTTCCTACTTCTGAAGCTCGTTTGGTCAAAATGCCTTGCGGATCTCAGTATCACTCCTCGTGTACATGACCGCTCCGGTTCAACAATATCGGCTTCAACGGTCGGACCGAGCCGCTGTTGATCCGGATGAGCTTTATTTTGCGGCCCGGCACCGTTGAGTCGGTCCCGTAAGCTTGATCGGGTACTGAAGCTTCTTGGGCAGCTTTGATTTCTGATTGGCCGTTTTTAACAAGGTTAATTGCTTTAAGCATATTGTTGAACCGAAGCTTCTATGTGTCAAAGAGAAGGCATATAAGTAAGCAAGGCTAATTACATAAACGAGCCTCAGAAGAAGGGAAGGCTGAGTCACATGATAAAAGGAAGCTCAAATAGACTCAAGGCTAATTGCATCACCAAAAAGAGGGGAAGCAGTCAGACAGACCAAGCAACCTAATCAATTAATGAAAATTTACATGACCCATCGGGTTTAACAAAAGTCATGCCCGGATAGAGTCATGCCCGGGTAGTAAAAGTGTCATGCCCATATATCAATTGCCTATTAGTTACCCTATATTATATTAGCGCCATTTTATTTCTCATTAAAAATAATTCATCAGTTACTAAATGACATAAAGTATAATAGCTAGGCCTCATTATAGATATTGCTTATTCTGAATCATTAGCCACCCCAATTAGAGAGCCTCCTAATCGTTTTATTGTAATCGCATTATTAATAGGCTCTGCTGCCTGAGCTTGCTTTATTAGCTCTTTTAGAGTCAGGCGGTAACCCTCTTAATAATTAAGGAAGTAGAACTTACCCTAAACCTAATTAGCCCCTTAGTTCTAAAGATAAATCAGGATGACAATTTCCTAATATAGGCAAGCTGTAATATAAATACCTATTACTCTCATTTTTATAATTCGTCTCTATCTAGCTGTCTTAATTTCAATATTCTCCATTAGGGTTAAAATTAATCCCTACAAGCAATAAACTCTAAAAATATCGGTTAGGTAGACTGCAAAGAGAATACAGGAATAGGAGGGTTGGGGTTATTTTCAACCAATCAGCCTCTCGTCTTCGACTAAAGCGATACGGACCAAATCTTACTACCCCGCAACCCCATTTTAGTGGGCGATTTGACCCAAATCGCCTGTGAATAATACCTAGGGTCTGGTATATTTCGTGGTTGAGAATCTATTGATTAAATAGAGATGATGTAAGTAGAGAGGCTTTTGCCACGCAAGCTTATTATGTACGTTATAGCACGTTCTCGCTCCCGCCCTCTTAGATCGGTCAAAGGCAAAAGCAAACGCTCAAATCAACCATTGCATATCCGCCTCTGCATCCCTCACTTGTGGATTGCTCTGCTCGGATGCTTGCCATAAAGGCTTCAGCTTCATTTGTAAGAACCCGGCCGTGAGATAGCTACCGAATATAGGAAGAGCCCCTACAATGGCGGCCCCCCACCACCACTTCGCGACGTCGAAGTGTTCCTTATTCCCGTAGAACTGAGCATTTTCGAAGTCCAAGTAGCCACTTACTCCGCCTCTACACAAACAATTTTTCAGAACCCCGCTGAACTGTAGATGAGTGGCTTTCGCATTAGTCCATACCTCCCGAGGTCATTGGGAAAAATATAAAAAGGTCAACTTACGGCGGCGAAAATGATAAAGCAGAGAGTCAGCGTTGACAACAGACAGAAGAAATTGCATACTACTTTCCTCTTCGTTCCGGGGTCACCGAGCCAAGGTAGCAAATGGATCAACCAGGGTAAGCTGCTGAAACAGCCATAGACAAGGTACGACGCTGATCGACAGCCAATACCGACGGTTGGGATGTTGTATGAGGCCATAAAAGCCATTCCAATTTCCAGCCAGACGAGCGCTGCGGAGATTAAGGATAGCACCCACCAGGATCCAGGACGCCGACGGTGAAGGCATATATGGGACTGATCGACAATGGCCTTGAGTGGCCGCATTCGGCGACTGTCACCATAGCTATCGTATATGCTGGTCAGAACGGCGTATGCAAGCCCGTTGTACCCGATTTGCCTTCCTTGGCCCACAAAGTTGGAGATGTACCTGTCGAAACTGGTCTGTTGGGCACAGCCTTGATTCCAGGATACCTCCTCTCTCCCTTGTGACCACCATTTCGGATGTTCTCGTGGATTCGGACTGTCCACCCATTCCCTTACTGCCTCTACATTCCACATCCAGCGAGATATGAGTTTCCTACATACGAACACGTAAGTAAGGTACACTCTGAGACGCCACGGCCTCATGGATGGTTGAAACTCACCGGCTTCGATCTGCAGAAACGGGGTTTCGATCGAGAATGGAGAATAAGATAAAAAGTGGAAACCAGCTGATAAGAATACCGAATGCGAGAGAGTGGGCCGTCGTCCTCTCGCCAATGTCGGCAAATGCTAGCACAACGGAGACAGCATAGGCGATGAAGAAGACGAATATACTGAGAAAGGTCGGATACACCCCTCGGCGCCGCAAGATTCTCAAATTAAATGCCATTTCCTGGAGGAGTTCTCTGGTCCATCTTGTAGCTTTTTGTTCTGGTGTGGGTGAACTGCTCATCTGTTGAGGGTCGACTTTGTTGATATGGATCCCTTCGCCATCGATTATGTTACACACAGGATTAAATAGTCCATATATCAGGGTTTCCAGAAAACGCCGGTCCGGGTCGTCTAGGTGTAGAAGCTTGAACTGGCCTATGCAACAGAGGACGTAGTATGCATCTTTCTTCAGCGGCTGTAGGGTGTCATTCCCAGATATGCCTTGGCCCGATGGCAGAGTTTCGTGGAAGCATTTTCGAATCTGATGGATGTTAAACAGCGTCGCAGTGAGAGCAGTTTGTGGAGATCCGAGCCAATTCAGTAGCGCGCCGACCGTCCTACAGAGTTTGCCTTCATACCAAGGGGCTCCGGGGTTTCTGTTATGGAGCGAATCGTAAGGCAGAGCAGCAAGCAATGCGATGATCGGAAGGATCCAGTTAGAGACGATGCCAAGAGTCAGAGAGATGTCCGTTGTCCAATACCAATCGATAGGATTTTCGCAGATGACTCTGCAGCCTTTTTGCACGGAATATTAGCGGAAGCAAACCGCTGCGGCCAGTCAGGATTCAACGACACATACCTTGGGTCGTGAGCGTGGTGAAGCTGTTTCTCGACGTCCGCGCATACTCCCTGTTCATGCCCCGCACTGGGCCAGTATATAGGAACGGAGCGACTGTGTAGTTGTTAATTGCGCCGAAGGTTTCGGTGCCATTTAAGATACGATCAAGGCGGATCTTGCATCTGTCGAACTTATCGAGATCTTGACCAATGGCAGTTCTAAAAAAGATCGTCATAGTCAAGAGGTAATAATGTAGAGGCTGGCGACGCCAAGACATCATGTTTAGTGGCCTCACTGAGTAAATCCTGTCGTGGATATGTTCAAGACTTAAGGTCTGCTTAGTTTAAATTAAGAAGGATCGGCAGCCTGCTTTATATAGGGGCCCAACATATCGCAACGCCTCAATCCAGCTGGCCCGTCTGCTGTGTGTCAGTAGCAAATTCATCGGGACGTTTTTGCCAGTGATTCAGCCAGCCTCCGTCAAACGTAGCACGCCCGATCACACGCCTCCTCAGCCCGAGCAACCCCCCCAGTAAGCCACCACAGCTCGACAAAGACAATGCGCAATACGGCTGGCAAAGTGCATAGCTGCGTTAGTGTTGCCGCAGGTTTAAATTCCAGGCAGCAATAGTTTAAGAACTTTTGAGAAATCTAAGTTAAAAAACTGCCGTATCTTGCGGGTTCATCCACCTTATCTGTTGCCATACATAAAGCAACTCGCCGGTATTTATCATAAGGCGAGAGAGAAAGCTCGGTTACAGCCAACACCTGTAATGCAGCAGGAGGTTTTCTTCCTTGGAGGCGAATCGGCAGTACAGATCATCTAGCCAGGACTCAGCGATCTCCGCGGAGCGGGCCGGTGTGCCTAACGTCGACTTCATGCTGACATGGTGGGCAGATAAGCCTGTCACCTCACAACCGAGGAACGCACAACAGTCAATGATTGCCTATTCGCTCCCATTTTATCGAATTGATAGCCTGCATTGTTCGTTTGTCGCAAGTGTCACTGCACGCCCGGACGCCCTGCGCACCGGTTAGGCGGTCGGCTGCCCGCTATTAAGCCCCTGTGTAGGGACTAGCATGTGTCGAAGTCTGCCTTGCTTACCCCATCAAACGGGTTGTCGTGGCTGCAGCCGGTCAAACTGACCGCTTTTAAGCCTTCGGCAGGGTTTGCATCAAGACAGAAAATGTCGATAGACCGAGGTTGTTTTCTCTTTCCCCCAAGAGCTTTAGAAACTGCCCAAACAGGACGGTAATACAAAGGGTTTTGGGCCGGCCAGCTCCATCGCGCTATATACTACCTCTCTTTATCTCTATCTTTTTATCTCTTCCAATCCCTTTTAATTTTCTACTTTTCCTAGCTATTTTCCTATTTTCTTTTATTATTTCTCAGGTGTCTCTCTCTTAGAAAAATCTCCTCTCCTATTGAACTTTCTTTTTCTGCTACTGGCTTTTTTTTTCTTACCAATCACCTTCGCCTTTTTCAATGAAATCCTCTTTCACTTGACTCTTTCTTTACCCCTGTCAACGCTATGTCGCTTACCCCGCATAGTATGCTGCCTGATGAAACAAAAAGGGTTACCCCCAGAAGACTGTTGAGGCTTATACTTCAACACTGCCGCCGGTAATTCCCCCAGCCCTACAGGGGTCTCCGCTTTGACCGAAAGAGGCTTTCTACCTCACCCCACTCTAATCCCTCTCTCTGGCCAATCACCGCCTTAGCTACAGACAGGGGTTTCCTCTTTCAGTTGAAGTGAGAGGATCAATAGAGATGTAGGCTATACCGAAATAAACAGGCCAACGTACTGGCAAAGCCTAACCAATAATCTTACTGACTTCCATCGACACCCCGATCAATTTCAACCACATCAAAACCAATCCAATATATTTCAATCAATCGCATGGCCTCAATCTGGCTTTAAATAAGCTAATATACAGGGAAAATACTCACCTTATCGTAATGAATTAATGCATACCGGTTTAGGCCATTTTACTTACTGGAATGTCTACGACTCTGCCCCCCCTACTTTTTCTACAACCTAGCCCCCCAAGCTTCAATAGCGCGGTTTCGATTTATATGGTGTTTTCTACGACCTAGCGGGGCTGGGTCGTTACTGACTTGTGGTTAGCCTCTTGAGACAGCTTCTTCTGAGAGGCTGGCCTGATGACTGTTTCTTCTTCGAGATTCGCTATGCCTTCGTTGACTTCTATATTGATATTGGCGCCATAGTCGTACGCATGGAAGGCGGGCTAATAATCGGTCCAGAAAGTGTCGCCCTAAACAGAGAACCTTTCAAGGAACCCTATCCAGCTGTCCATAAATAGTGTTTGGAATGTAACCCATTTATCAAAGGCAATCATCTGCGTCTCCTTGCCTCCGAGAGCCCATCCCAGCTCAACACCTTCACCAAAGAGCTCGCCTTCAAGGAAGATATCTTTAATGTACGATGCAAGCATCAGAGCACGGCCCTATACGAGTGCAGTCCTTATATGTGTTGTATCGTATCGTCGACGGGGGTTGTTAGCGCCAGCAGCCCTCTGGCTCGGGTGCATAACGATGAACCAAGCTTCTCAAGTAGCACCGGTGGCAATACAGAAGGTAAGGCCGCTCAGGTCGACATCAATACCCTACACGTGCTTTACGCTATACGGGGCACTCCAATAGCGAAACGATATCGTGATATTATCAAAGAAGTGACTGGGCCGGCAGACGTCGATATTGTGATGCATTAGTGTAGGGTAGGTTAGTGTGGCTTTCTCAGCGTATCGCTTCGCGCAATAAATATAGACTTATGTATGTCTCTCTATAGTTATGTGCGTTTCGCATCTTTCTGGTTACCACATTGTGCTCCATCGTTGAGTTTGTATTTGACGAGTACATTAAACGGCGAGAAGCCCACTTATAAATCGACCATTCTACTTTCATTCATCCTCCACCTATTGATGACATCCTGATCCATATTCCAGTTAACACTTTCAATACTGAGTGGACATCTGATTCCACTGAGACGCTAATGCGTTCGTCTTCATCGTCGATCTCCACCTCGCTTCGCATATCTGAGACGTCCGACTCAGAACTGGAATCAGGTTCCCAGGCATGCTCAGGCTGAGATTCGAGATCAGACGTTGCTGCTTCTGCAGCTTCTTCTGCAGCTTCTTCTGCAGCTTCTTCTTCATGTTGTCTTGTTTTCCCATCATTTCGCGGCCTACCCAGGTCGTCTTCAAATACTATGTATGGACTTGTCATAACGCCTCCGTTCTCATGTAACAAATCTGCTGTGTATTCATCTTCGCAGGAACTTGATACGTTACTGATATGACATGGCTCGCAGTCTGCTTCTATACATATGTCATCGTCTCCGGCAGCGTGACTCGTAGGATCACTAGGGATCCTGTCAGGGCTTGAGGATAATGAAATCTCTGCTGAGCCTTCCTGTGAAGTTGAGAACGATGCTCTGAAATCTGATGCTGTCGTGCGTTGTTTGCTTCCGAAGCCGTCTTCGAGCGCGCTTGGCCACGACATCATGCTTAGCCTTGTCCTTTGGCGTGCCGTATTTTCGGGGCCGCCCGCGTTTCTTGAGTGTTCCCGGCATTGTGGGTATGATGGGTCGTGGTGGGTACGGTATGTTTTCGTAGGATGGTATCAGGAAATGAAATTCCCCTGAACTGACCGTTAAATCCTGATTAGGCTAGTAAAGTGACCGCGAAAATCGAAAAGCGTTAGCGTGTGACCGCTAAATTCTGGTTGGACAGAGGGAAATGCACTAAGAGCCAAATTGGCTAGTTTACTGACTGCGAAATTCGAAATGCCAATTTTAGCTAACCTAATAGCTTTAACTAGCGCCTCCAACACAGGGTATAGAATAAAGTCGATTATTAGGAGAACCCCTAATAAATTGGCCGCCTATAACACTAGAGCATGTTCCTGCTAGGGGATTTCCTTATCTCTCTACAAATAGCTAAGTCCCTTTCGTTAAGTTAATGTAGTTCTAAATAGTATGCCCCTAAATACAATCTAACTGGGTAATAATATCAGGCTTCATTTTCACATTAACTATTTCTTAATAAGAGTTATCCGATATTCAGTAAATACACAGGATAAAAGCTAGGAATTACTTTTAAGTCCTTCTATATCTAATCTCGCTACTCCTCTCTACAACAAGCTTAAAAGCTAACTCCCGACAGCTCTACAGTCTTAAGCTAAGCAGCCAGTAGAGAAGATTATAACTTATAGCGCGAACCGTATCCTCACAACAGTTCATTACAGAGTCAAGTGCTTTTATAATGAATGAAACCTTCTGTTTATCCTTTTGTGGACTTATAAGGTTCTGTGCACCGTCTAAGGTGCCTTGTCCCAGAGTATAGTCGTTATCGAGAGAGTGACAATCAGGTAATCTGGTTAACGCTTACAGAATATCTCGATATAAATCCCAATAGATCGACAGCCATTGCGTCCTGTCTAGCCACAAACTTATAGCAGGGAATATATTAGTGCCTACATTATTTACAGTTACTTATAGCTGACTTAAAGCTTCCTAATATTAAGTGTCCCGCTTTATGACTTATTATAGATAGAAAGATGCCTTAGGTGTTAGGGTCTGAAGCGTTCCTTATGGCTTCTTAGAACTAGATTTCGCTCCTGGTCTGTTCGCCTATTCCTTTATCCCTGTATCGACCTGGAACCATTTACTACCTTTATGGGAAGGAAAGAATCGTTAATATGCAACATGTTCCTCCTATAGTAGCTTATATGCGGATGCAGGGCAATTCGGTGCTAGTCTTCCCCTGCCTCATAGGTTTATCCAATAGTGCTTTTCACTATAATGTTTTTATATCTTTTAGACGCAGCGAAGAATATAGCCACAAGCACGGCATTTCAAACCATCTGGTTTTAGCGGCGTAAGATATAGGATAGGTTGAATTATATCCGTTAGGTACTGTAAGTAGTGATATAGATTGTCCCAACTGTAGATAATATTCAGAATCTGTTTTATCTTCTCTACCAGCTCCTATCGACACTCTGGCTGTATATCGCGATATTGTGTTCTCAGATATGTAATAACCTTATCGACTATAGAGGCGAACCTATAAACCTAATACACAAGAAGACAGTATATAGAGAGAAGAACGTAAGGATAAATTGCACTATATAGTTCAGATTGCAAGTTTAAAGCTATTATAGTGACTTAGTGACTAGTAGTAAGATCTAAATAATAATAGTTCTTTAATTAATAACGAGAGTATCTAGTAGTATAATATTACCCCCCACAGCACTTTACGCAAAAGGATGTGATGCGTTCTGTGGCAAACCCTTGACAGGCCCCTGTTCTGATCAGCACTACTATTCCCGTATATAGTACAACATTAAATCAACTCTACACCCTGGCAATAAATCAACCCTACTAGGGTTAAAGCGGGTCAATTAAATTAACTACTAGAGTTGATTTTAGACTGTAGCACTAGGCTGCGGGCGTGGAACTAACAGAGCATAAGATATCATTAAACCGACCATGCCTGCCGACAACGTCTTCCCCATGGACAAGCGGACAAGAGTCAGTCCAGCGGTAGAGAGAATAATGATTGACCCAATAAATTCCAATCTTACTCCCAACCACCGGTTTGCAGTAATAGATGGGACATACGCCTTCATGTTCGCATCTAGTCTTCTTTCGCTCTCGCGGGAGAACCTCTCTTGTTGAGAGAAAGCGCGAATCGTAGTGAGACCACCGAGAGACTCTTGGAAATGAGCGAAAACAGGACTGCGACTAGCCCTATCCAGCCGTTTCAACTCTCGCTTAGCACCTAGGTAGTATCGCTGCATGTAGCTATATAAGAAAGCAAGGGGGATTGTCAGGATGATGAAGACTGGCGCTCCAGACGAGATGACGGCAATGCTGAAAAGAGCCTTGATAGTGTAAATGAATAAGGTATTGAATTGCCGAGGGAGGGATTAGTCTATGCGGTAAATATCACTAGAAGAAAAGTTAGACTCGAGAGAGCTAACTACTGTCTGTGTCATTACCTGGAGAATCGATTGAGAATTTGACCTGCCGCAGTTGTTTCGAAGAAAGTCATTAGTGCTCTGAGAATGGCGGTGATCATGCTTTCGTGTATCTTTCGAGACGCCTGTGAAAAGGTGAGATAGTGTCTCAAAATATAGCCCTGAAGGGTGGAGCCGGGAATTACCTCGATCGAACACCATAGCCACAATATTGATGACTGGGCGATTACCAAGACAGCTGAACCAAGTCCCAAGGCGACATATATACCCAGGTACTTCTTGATATCTACATCGACATTTAGATCGTCATTAGCATCGGACCATTGTTTCAACCAGATGTTGCCGCCTAGAGTTTGTTAGTGAGTAGCGATTTCCTCGCAACAAATGTTGCATTGTAGTGGCTGGTTGTTTGTAAGGGACGACATACCAATCTCAGCAGCCTGAGCCCCAACGAGTGTAAACGCGTACATGGCCACAGCCCATAGACTGCTTGCTTTCGCGTACTCCCCATAGACCTCCCACTTGACACTTCCCTGTTTCCTGAGTTCCTTGTGTTTTTTAGGCTTGTTGATAGCTGCCTCAACATCCAGAACTTTCCTCGCTGCATCTATGCTGCTAGATCTATTCGCACAACCCTGTACGACTCGATCGTCGGTAGTAACTATTGACTTTGGTATTTCTGGTTTGTCGGAATTCTGCTTTTGTTCAGTAGCACCATCCTCTACGGACGCAGAAGCGCTTTGGCTCGAACTGCCCGTTTCACCGATAAGGCTAACAAAACCGCCCCCGTTAGCCCTGAGTTCATCATATGTGCCTTGCTCCGAGACTTTCCCATCCCGAATCAGAACGATATCAGTGGCCTCCAAGAGCACCGGTGTGGAGTTTGTTGCCAGAATCCGGGTCTTATCCTTGAGAAGGCCTCGTCGGCCAAGTACCTGTTCGATCAAATGTCTACCGACGTGCTGGTCAACAGCTGACAGGCAATCATCCAGTAGATAGATGTCTGCTCTAGCGTAGACTGCCCTGGCAAGAGTCAAACGTGCCTTTTGTCCTCCGCTGAGAGTGATCCCTTTATCTCCAACTTGAGTTTGGTCCCCATTTGGCAACTGAGCTAGGTCATCTAATAATGCACAAGACTTTACAGTCTCGACGTAGAATTCCGAGTCCCAGTGGCTGCCAAAGGTGATGTTATCTCTGACTGTTGCGTTCAACGCCCATGGCTGTTGTGCGACGTACGCAACTGAGCCTCGTAGTGTAACAGTTCCAGTGGCCTTATATTGATCTCCTAGTAGTGCGTGGAGAACAGATGACTTTCCGGCTCCAACACGGCCAACGAGACAGCACAAATCTCCTTTATTGACGGAAAGGTCGATGCTTTCTAACGAGGGTTTGGTGTCGTGCGCACTCCATTTGAATATTGCATCTTTCACGTTGACAGATTCTTCACCAATTACCGTAACTGCCTCTTCGCGAATAATTGCATCTGGTTGAAGCTCCTCCGCTGTGAGAAATTCTAGTAGACGGTGCACAGCAACACTGGCTTCTGTAACAGAAGAAATTGCTGCTGGGAGGATTGTCAAAGGTGAAGTTAATAGTTGAAACAGAGCGATAGCAGGAAACACAATCTCGGCTGTCAGTGGTTTCTTTTGAACCAGAACATGGACTGTAAAGGCAGAACAAGCGACCAGGAAGGGAGTCACAGATCCAATAAAACTGGACACTGCTTGAAGAGTGCCAGTCTTTTGTAGGGTCACAAGCTCCTCGTCATTTCGTATATGGCGGATGCGGTTTGCAAATGCCGAGCCCCATGCGAATAGCTTGATAGACTTCATGTTAGCGATGACCTCGGCAGTCAACTTCGATCGTGCATCTTTATTCTTCATCTGATCTGTTGCTTCTGTAGCACCTTGGTGTACTTAGCGATAGCTCCGTTGACCGGAATCATGGCGATCATGACTATCACGCCGGCGAACATGCTATATCCCAAGAGACTATAGAGGGATACCGTGCAGAGAACAATTTGCAGTGGCGCCGACCACAAGTGCTGGCTAAACTGTATGACGTCCTGTAGACGTTGACTGTCCACTGCCATGAGGTTCCGAATTGTATTATTTAAGGCTTAGAACCTCAGTCTTGCGCTGTTGCTAGGATAATGTTGGTGGTATGATTCCATTAGCCAGTCGACGACGTTTGTGCATAAGGCAATGGCGACTCACAATGGCACGGCTGATCGCCCGCAATGAGTCGTGAGTTTAGCCGGGGAACAATCCTGGTAGAAATGTTCCAGTTGCGGTTTGAGCATGAAATCTCCATAATAATAGGTAGAACCCCTGCATAGCCAAGCCCTCGGTTATTATAGCATTTATCGACCAACAACTACTAAGCCGGCAACACAGCCCTGCAGGGACATTGATTTCACCAGGATCAACTCAAACGGACGGACCCTTTTTTTAGCCTGGGCTTCTCTGGCTACAAGAACCCGTTCAAGTCCTCATTTTTTGGAAGGCATTATCTTCAACACACTTCCACGCAAATTTCGAACATGCGTCTTTCTCCACTCTACTACGCCTCCTTGGCTTGTTGGTTTATCACACTATGGAAAGGAGTAGCTGGAGAGCGATCCATGAACAGCAGCGCTTTGGAAGTTGACTTGGCTTTCCCACGCAATGAGACATACAACCCATCGCCAGTATTCCCCATCGTCATCTCCATTGGGAATCCGGGGATGATACCAATCTTTGAGCCTCTGCTGTCATATCAGGTCTACAACTACGGCGAATACACGAATCCTATAATCAATGAGACGATCGCGCCCCCTTCGGTCAACGAGTCTACCAGCGATCCGTACATCGAGTTCAATGCTTATGAGCATCCTTTCAACACTGAGGGCAAGTGGAGCATACTCGTTACCCTTGATTACGCATACTGTGTTCTCCAACCGGCTAAGGGGTCGCGGGAGAAAATAATGACCCTGTAAAGAGACCTCGCTGTTGTCACACTTGTTGATTTTACCACAACAGGCCCTTTAAAACAAGTCGACCTTGGTGCCGCGACCAAGCACCAGATTTGCCCGCTTCCTGCTGGACTCACTATCAACGCTACAGGCACAACGACAGCACCGAAAGATGCTGACTTCCAAGGCGATACATGCGCCTTCCGTGATCTTCCACTAGAGTCAGGCGGTCACAGCTTCATTGCTCCGCCAAACGACGAAGACCGCTGCGCCGTCACTCTTGAGCCTGCAGCCGTGTCAAGCATTGATGCCAGCATGACTTCTTCGCACGGTGACTCGCACAAAGATGACCCAAAGGGAGTGGATCGTGGTTCTTCAAAGGAAAGTCAGGAGAGTGCTGGGTTCCGAATTGCTGCAGGAGGAGTAACTTGTTTGGCATTTGTATTGGGGGTGATCACATACATTGATACACTAATGTAGTCTATTTTATTCTTCGGAGACATTCTCTCCATATATTCACTAGCAACCTTCCTCTGTACCACTATGTAGTTAAAACGAATAAGTTCATTTCGTAGTCGCTTCCAGTTGATGTAACTGTAATTGCAATAGTCATCTAATATTATTTACTTCTGAAAAAAGATAGGTAATAGATATCTATAGAGACTGCCCCGTGGACTATATACCTAGATTGTGTTATAGGCTTGCTGTAGTTAGAATTAATTCCTTAGGTACTCAGTATCAGTTGGAAGGATGATTCGTATCGAGAGACCGGAGGGTCAACCAGAGACTTACTAGCTTCGGACGATCCTCGGTCCAATCCCAGCTAATTCAGGAATCGGGAATAAGCTACAATACAAATCTAATATCCAATACTTCATGTTTCATGGTTCAATACTTCTTATAAAGTCTTTAAAATTATATACTATAGAAGTCAGGTTGTATAAGAATAAGAAATCTCCCATTAACCCTTCTGGCCCCTAACACCACGCAGCCTATACTTTAAAAAGCTTAGCCTCAGACCGCAATGGTCAAGGCCTGCTAAACTACAAAGTAAAGTCACTGAACCAGCTTATTTAACACCGACACAAGCATTAGTGTCCTTCCACAAACCGCTGCAATCCTTCTTAACTGCTGGGTTCCACTTGAAGAACTGCTCCATTGTGATCTTGTCGTATTTCAGAAGGGCCTGGCATGTAGTCGAAGAGCTGATGTAGTGAAACTTGACACAGTTCTTGACCATACCCTCCTGAATAGGCAGAGGTGTCTTAACTCCGTTGCTGGGAGCCGTTGCGGTGGGCTGTGGCTTGGAGCCCACCACGCCAACACAGGCATTAGTGCCCTTCCAGAGCCCGCTGCAGTCTTTGCCGACGGCGGGATTCCACTTGATAAAGTCGGCAAGGGTAATCTTGTTGTAGTCAACAATGCCTTGGCAGGTAGTCGTGTCCTTGATGAAGTGCCACTTGTTGCAGTTGGATACCATACCGTCCTGGATAGGCGAAGGCGTCTTTATTCCATTCGCAGGAGTAGTGACAGTTGGGCTTGGCTTGACGGCTGTGGTAGGAGATGGGGTAGAACCGATGACACTGACACATGCATTAGTGTCCTTCCAGAGCCCGCTACAGTCTTTACCAACAGCAGGATTCCACTTGATAAAGTCGGCAAGGGAGATCTTGTTATAGTCAATAATGCCTTGGCACGTAGTCTTTTCTCCGACAAAGTGCCACTTGTTGCAATTGGACACCATGCCCTCTTGAATGGCCTCTGGTGTTTTGATCCCATTGCCCTTGGTGGTAGTTGTTGCGGGCTTTGGCTTGGTGGTCGTAGTCAGAGATGGGGTGGAGCCGATGACACCGACGCATGCGTTGGTGTCAGCCCAGAGCCCGGTGCAGTCTTTGCCGACAGCGGGATTCCACTTGAAAAATTCGGCAAGGGAGATCTTGTTATAGTTGAGAATACCCTGACAACTGGTTGTGGGAGAAACATAGTGGAACTTGTTGCAGTTGGTCACCATGCCTTCCTGGATAGCGTCTGGGGTTTTAATGCCATTGCCAGAAGGCTGCTTGGTAGCAGAGGGCTGCTGGGTAACGGTGGGTTTGACAGGGGTAGCCGTTGTCTTGATGCCCGACGTCACCTTGGTAGAAGCAGGAACTGTGCTTTTGGGACCAACGGCGGTAGGTGAAGGATCATCATCACCATCGGTAACAGACCCAATCACACAGTAGGACCCTTCCGTATCGACGTTTGGGCACTTGATACCAGGGTTCAACGCCTTGAGATCATCCTCAGAGATGCCCCAGGCCTCAGCAAAGGTTGAGCATGTCGCCCCACTGTCAGGAGAGTAGTGGAATGAACAATCCACAGCTCGGCGTGAGGGAATAGAACGGGCATAGGGAAGCTGTGGGAGAAGGCTCACAGCCAAAAGTATTGTGAGATGCATCTCGTTGTCTTGAAAAATTAATGAGAAGAAAGAGAGACTGAGTGCAGAGGATGGTTGGAAGGTATTCAGTATCTACCTAGGACTGGCCATGGCTCATTTTATACGTTTCTCTACTTTGAATTGTTCGATTGAAAGTCCCTCAATCTCGTGATAATGTCTACTGTTGGTCGTTCAAAATTCTGTGCCTCGTCGGCGAGCGAAAAGCAATACCTTCCGTTCCAAAACTCTTTTTTGTTAGACACTATTAGCGGAGCATAGTTGAGGCTGTTGGCTCTCACTCTTAGGCTCCGCCGAGAACGGTCGATTAGCAAGCATTCCGCTGATTGTTAAGGTTGTTCCGACGGGCCGAGCCAGTGGCTGTCTGGGGATGGCCGCAACGGCCCCAAATGTTAATATTATGCTTCTCCGAGTGGACAATCTGGCCCCATACTTCCCCAGTTTAAAACCCTTTTTTTTCTACAATGGGAAAATTGCCGTCGCGGTAAAACTTCGCATCAAGTCACTATCGGGAACCTTTGAAGGCCGGTCACGGTGATGCAGTCTTGGCGCTGTAGCCGAGCACTCTCTTCTGGGTATTTGTTAATGAGTTTTAACGTATGGGGAGTCACGTTGCCTGCCGATCTTTACTTGTCCAGTCACCCCATGGTCCTGATCCACGGCAGAAGCTGAATACAATTCATGGTGGCATGTGCTGCTTCGTTCCAGGGGTTCTCGTATCCCCTGCCGGGCCCCGCTACAAGGACTACTTTACATGGTGCATTGACTAATATCTGTCAACCAACAACTACCAAGACGGAAACACGGCCATGCAGGTACGGGGCAAAACACACGTTACTCTCGTGCCCTGACAGACGCAGGGTCGTGGATCCCATTCACTACAAGAAGTCGCTCAGGCCCTTGTAAACTAAAATGTTCCTGCGCGCATTTCCACTCAACATCCTCACTCATTTACAACATGCGTTGCCTCTATTCCTTGGCGTGTTGGTTCTTCCTCCTCGGCTTCTCCAGCGGGGCTACCGAGGAACCGCAACATGATTCTGCAGGCACCTTGGAGGTCGGTTTGGTCTTCCCACGCAATGAGACGACTATCAATCCCCCCATGGTGATGCCTTTTGTTTTTTCTTACCGAAACCCCAAACTTGTTCCTCTTCTGCTACCTTATTTCATCTATGAGGTCTACAATTACAGTAATACTAGCAGCCCTATTCTTCAAGACAGGGTCGAACCTCGGGCTATCTATCTCGGAGGCAACCATGACCCTCATTTCGAAGTGAAACTCCATCGGCACTTCAATACTGAAGGCAAATGGCTCTTGCAGCTCACGTCTGGCTTCTACAGCTGTTTCGAGGACCCTGATCGCACCTGGAACAATACATACACTATTGACACCAGATTTACCACGGTCAACATTACCTTCACTACAAAGGGTCCCTCAAAACTGATTGACCTCGTTGCTGCAACTGACAGCAAGAACTGTTCTTCTTCACCTGGACTCACCATCAAGGCCCAGGACACGGTCAAAACTCCTGAAACTGATGGTCGCGCCGATGAAATGGTTACAGAGGTCTGCTCACTCGAGCCTCCGGTGACTTTCGCGGATAAGTGTGTTTCCGTGGCCCCTTCGGCTGCATCAAGCATCGCTGCCGAAATGACTTCTCGGGTGTGTAAAAGCACCCTCAATACCACGGAAATCTCTGACTATATTGTTTGTAAATCACCGGAAGACGAAGAGAGTATGGGAGTGGGAATCGTTCTTGGAGGGACCACTTGTTTAGCATTCTTAGTGGGAGCTCTAGTCTACATTATGTAACATCACTTTGTACTCTTCTTTCAAGCTCATACCTAACGTGGTAGTTCAGATAATCTCATAGAATCTGTCTATTCTTTCAATAAATTACTAGGCAGAACATGGTTATTCAACCAACAACGCTTCATTTTGTACCGGTGAATTCGGACTTGGCATGCTCAGGTTCATCAACAGACCTCAGACAATTCCCATGACTCAGGGCTAGACCATTCCTCCTGATTTGGTCGTGTGTTCGCAAGTCCCTGCCAAGCTTCTACACCAGCCTAAACTTGACCCATGTCCATTTGCCAAGGCTCTCGCTTTGTTGAATACACTGCAACGTGGAGACAACATCCGATACTCGCAAAGGACCCCACAGTAACCCTGGGTTGAAGGGTCTTTTGTAAGTTTTATGTTCGAACCAACAACCAACAACCAACACTCCAAACTAGCACTTCGAAGCAACGCTTTGATGGCGAGCCAAGCCGGACAATGCGGCTGTACTTTGCAAGTGGCCGTGGTTATGAAGAGCCATATGGACTTGATTGGCCAATCTACTCGTGGCAACATATAGTAACGTAACAAAGGAGAGGAATTAATCTCTCGTGCCGTGCGGCTGCAACTCATCCTAGGAACCCGAGGCATAGCTAGATCGATCAGGTCATGCGAACGAAAGTGTTTTTCCCCTTGAGAAGATGCCGAAGAATTTAGTTCTCTAGCCCCTCTAAAGAAACAGTTTCTATAAAATGTATCTTGCCAACAGCTGCAAATAGTCCACCATCAGGAGCCACAGGCACTTTCACTCCAGTCATTCTTTACATATCCAGTCGTTCACTACATTTCATTCTTTTTTACATCACTACCCACTTTTTCTTTGTTAGTTTGCCACGCCAAGCTACACCGACCATGTTGATTTCAACATGTCGTGTGGCCACACTACTCCTGACGTCCATCAGCATTGCAGCTGGCTTGGAAGCAAAGAGACTAGGAGCCAGCCCTTACTACCTGAGTCACGATGTTTGCCCGGAGCGGTGCAGCATTTCTGGGCCCGAACCAGGCAACTGGTCCGTGTATCAGAATCTCGCGCAGCTCAGCAAGTGTCAGGAAACCATGTTCTATGCCTTCTCCCTCTTTGATCCAGTCGATGAAGACTCTACTCATCGCATTCATGCCTGCACATCATTTGGCCCGGACTTTTCACTTCTTCCCAACTCGACGACCGTCCAAGCCTCTGCTTCTTCTCCTGTCAATGTCAATTATGAGATCGGCTGGTATAAGGACGGGTTTAGACTGGCTGCTGCTGGGATCCGTTCCATCACCAGACAAGCTCGCCGGTACCTGACTCATGGACACGGTGCAGCAGATGGGCCTTCTATCATGTTTGTTCAGTCTGGACAAGCCACTCTCGGTCTATATGTTGGCGAAAGCATCGAGAGCCGACATATTGGCTCTTCTGCACTCACCATCCTGGAGAACGCACTCGACAACTTGAATATCACTGGATCCACATTGGCTATGCAACTCTGCATTCCAGATGCTGGCAGTGCGCATTCATTTGGTCTGATGGTGACAAGTAACGGAACCTTTGGTTCCCTTCAGAACGCTGTTCAGTCGTGGGCTAACGGAACCTGCCTGTCTTTTCCTGAATTTACAAACATGACCGGTCAGGCTTTGTACACCAAACCGCTAGAGGTCTTGACCCACGTCAAAAACTCTACCAGGCCAGCGAAGTCCATCTCTGCAAGCAGCGAACATGGCCGACGCCACCAACATCTCCATGTCCGTGCCGAGTGCAGAACCACCCGAGTCGAATCCGGGGACAGTTGCGCCAAACTCGCATCGAGATGCGGCATCTCAGCCAGCGATTTTACCAAGTACAATCCAGGCTCCAAGTTCTGTGCTGAGCTGGTGCCTAAGCAACACGTGTGCTGCTCAAAGGGAGACCTTCCTGACCTCCGACCTTCCAAGAATAAGGACGGTTCTTGCCATGCCTACAAGGTTGACGAGGGTGATAACTGTGCAAGTATCGCTGTCGAGAATGGTCTCAAGGTCGATGACCTTGAAAAGTTGAACAAGAAGACATGGGGTTGGGCTGGATGCAAGAGGCTATTCTACCAAACTGTCATGTGTTTGAGTGAAGGAACTCCCCCTTTCCCTGACGAAATCGCCAATGCTCAGTGTGGTCCACAAAAGCCTGGAACGAAGAAGACCGGGGATACCACCAATATCTCCGACCTCAACCCTTGCCCTCTCAATGCCTGTTGCAACATATGGGGCCAATGTGGTATCACCAAGGAGTTCTGCACTGATACGAACACTGGTGCCCCTGGAACTGCTAAAGAGGGCACCAATGGTTGCATCTCTAACTGCGGTACCAAGATTGTCAACAGCGGTGGTGGTGGCAGCATCAAAATTGGATACTTTCAGGGTTACGGCATGGGCCGACCTTGTCTATACCAAGACGCCTCTCAGATCGACACGTCAAAATACACGCACTTGCACTTTGCCTTCGGCACTCTGACCAAGGATTATGATGTCGAGGTTGGCGACATGCTCTCTCAGTATCAGTTCAAAACCTTCGCACTCTTGCCGGGCGTCAAAAGGATCCTTTCATTTGGTGGTTGGGACTTTTCAGCCCTTCCTACCACTTACTCCATCTTTCGCGAGGGTGTCAAACCAGCCAATCGCCTCAAAATGGCCCAAAAGATTGCCGCGTTCATCATTGAATGGGACCTCGACGGTGTCGACATCGACTGGGAGTACCCTGGAGCACCTGACATCCCTGGCATTCCGCCAGCTGAGAAAGATGAAGGAAAGAACTATCTCGCTTTCCTCGTGGTGTTGAAGAACCTCTTGAAGGGCAAGTCGGTGTCTATCGCTGCGCCTTCTTCTTACTGGTACTTGAAGCAATATCCCATCAAGGACATTGGCAAGGTCGTGGACTATATCGTCTACATGACATATGATCTCCATGGGCAGTGGGATACCGATAACTCCTACTCGCAGGAAGGTTGTGCACTTGGTAACTGCCTTCGCAGCCAAGTCAATCTCACTGAGACTCAATACTCGTTGGCTATGATCACCAAGGCAGGTGTCCCAAGCAACAAGGTCATTGTGGGTGTCACAAGCTACGGGCGGTCGTTCAAGATGGCCTCAGCTGGTTGTTACGGTCCAGACTGCTTCTACACTGGTAGCAAGATACATTCGGACGCAAAGGAGGGCAAATGTACCGGTCAAGCCGGTTACATTGCTGATGCTGAGATCGATGAGATTCTGAAGGACAAAAGCCGCGTTGTCAAACACTACGTTGACTCAACAAGCCACAGCGACATTCTCATATATGACGACACCGAATGGGTGTCTTATATGAGCCCCAGCACCAAGATGGCTCGCGAGACGGTGTACAAGGCGTTTGGCATGGGTGGCACCACTGACTGGGCCGTCGATCTGCAGAAGTACAATAATGTCCCCGAACCCTCCAAGTCCTGGGCTATCTTCAAGCAACAAGCGGGAGCCGGTTTTGACCCCAAGGATGACAACAAGAGGACTGGCAACTGGACAGACCTAGACTGTATGACACCAGTTATCCGCAACATGAAAGGATTTACAGCAAAAGCACGGTGGAAGGAGGCGGGAACAGATGGTGCATGGGATGATTTGATCCACATCTGGGAGAAGGATAAAAAAAGAGGATACTCGTTCTCCAGGTCCATCAGCGCGAATCTCCACATCAAGACGAGGACCAATTGCTCAAAGATAACGGACCCAAACTGCGGTCTTGAGGAAGAATGCACCAAGGCGATGGACGGCGATTTGTCAGGACCTGCGGGAATGTTCATCTGGAATTCCTTGGCCAAAGTCCACCACATGTACAGGTCCTACTACGATGCAGTGTTCGATTCGGCTGCTATTATCTCCTTCTCTCTCGACGATTTTGGCAACAAGTTTGCACCAATCCCAGACCCCACAGACAACAAATGGAAGCTTGTCCTGATTGATCTTCTCACCTGGGGCGCTTCTTCAGTTGCCGCGTGAGTCTTTGTACACATCCATCGATACGCCCACTCTAGCTAACATGTTCTCAGGCCCTTCTTCAATTCATACCTTCGCGAGCTTCCATACTTCAAGCGCAATACAAATACCCACGACAATGCCAAGGACACCACGATGACTATGATTGGACAAAGCACAACTCTGGCGAAAGATCTACTGGGGGGTGACGATGAGTAGGTTTGCAGTCATCCTACGCCAAAGCAAAGTACTAACGTGACTCCCAGCACTAAATGGTCAGTGGAGAAGAGAGACAGCTTCAAGAGCTACATGGGCCAGGTGCTCGTCGGGTGGCAAAAGCTCGCCAATGCTTCAGTATCCGCGCTTTTCAATGGCAATGATACGTCAATCAATTTACTGTGGGACATTATTTCAGATGGAAAACTGATTGACGCCGGCATTGATGGTGACGGTTGGGACTATAGCGACGGCGACAGTGAGGAAGTTGACACTAGCGGCGACGACATCCATGGCCGCATCGAAAGGTCGTTCTATGGATTCACCATTCCTGCAGTATGGAGAATCTCTCAGACGTATGCTTTTGTTCTTGACTCAGGTTACAACTGCTACGAGGAAGACCCTGTAAAGGACTACGTCACCAAAGAGGCCATGGATGCCACCAGCACCTGCTACGATGGACGACGTTACTACTTGGTCTACCCGAAAGAAGACGACACTGGAGATTGCCAGACTGATTGTCACTGGAATGGTAGTTGCGACAAACATTGCATAAGAAACAAGTTCGTTGCTCCGCCGGGTTTATCAAGTCTGAACGGGACCAGTTTTGGGGGCATCACGACAAAGGATCTCATCGTCGGGTAAGTCACTCAACTTTTCTCTCGGCTGCCAATTCTTTGACTAACCAAAGTAATACAGGTCGGTTCGCACTTACAACCAGAACGGAAAAAAGAACACGGCAGACCCTCTAGACCCAGTCGCTGAAGACCTCAACGCCGACGATCTTTTCAACGCCGACATCACTACGCCGGGCATCATGCGCCTTCCAGTATGCAGCCCCGAACGCGCATATCAGTCGTGGGATACGACCTCCAAGGGCTCCAGCGACTTCTACCCATGCGACATCCCTCCAGGACAGGAGTCTTGTGAAGAGTCGAGCTTCCAGGACGACACAAGCAGCACATCTCCGTTGGTATCAGACTGCAAGATGATGATCAAACAATGGGAAGGAGATGCCAAGAAAAAATGGAATCCAGAGACAGCGTTTCTTCAGCATAAGGAGCTGGGCCACTACGGTACCTGCGCCTTTGGAGTTGAGGCGAGAAATCTTAATGGAAATATCAACTTCCATGTCGGTGCAGGGGACGTTACCCGATATGTCAATTACGCTATTGAGAACTTTAGTAAGAATGGTAAGGTCGGTGCGTCTGGTAAGGTGGATTGTGCTGGCAATACGGCCGCGACACAGCCAATGAAGTGGGGCATCTACCATACCTAGATATGCTACCATAGTAGTCAGTTAGAGTAGCTAGTACAGTAGAATTGACGAGTCCTGGAGTTTGAGTCTGTTGAGTATTTGCTTATCTCAAAGCTCAATAACCTATCACCCACAACCTGACTGCCAATTACTCAGCGTTACACACCGAACAACATTTTCCTCCTCACTGTGTCAGCCTTTTCTCTAACCCTGTCTTACTGTATGACTCATGATAGTAATTCTTTTTAAGGTAGTGTTTAGTAACTCTTACAGTCTTTTAAAAAAGAATCAGAAGTTACTATTACAGAGTACTTATACCTCCTGCACTTAATAACCCTCAATCTGATTCTGAGTCCATTCCCACAACTTATCACCCAATTCTTCATCAGCAGCCCACTCGCTACCACGACCCGTGACCCCGATAGGCTCATAATACTCTCCGGCCTTGACATCTTTCCCCGTTGCTGCCCATAGCTGGGTGATAGCTCCAGTAGCGACGTCGACGCCAACGACTGCCCTCGCAACATTCAAAGCGGTTCTTAATAGAAGGCTCTTGCTGGCTGATTCGTTACCCAAGTTCGTCTTTACCATGCCGGGGTGAACAGAGACCGCTTTGATCTGGGGATGCCGCTTGGTGAGCTCCCGCGCGTAAAGAATGTTGGCCAATTTACTTTGTCCGTAGCGAGCGCGGGTCGTGATACCATTGGCTTGTGTTTTCAGTGTCTCCCATGCAATGCCCTCGCTTGGTGCCATGTTATGGGCTTCCGATGAGAGTACAACGACGCAGACGTCGGAGTCTGGCAGGGCGGCTGTGCTGCTAAGAATAGGCAGCAATAGCTTGGTAAGTAGGGCGTGGCCCATGTGGTTGGTACCGAACTGGATCTCATATCCGTCCGTGATGCAGGGTACAGGCATAAGCATCGTGGTCGTGCCGTTTGTTGCACTGATGGATGACTTGGTGGCAAGAGCAACAGATATGGGGGTCGACTGCATCCGATACAGGTCATCGATGAATTCAGGACGGGAAGGCATGCCGAGGGCAGCACGGTTGATCGTCGTCAGTGCCGATATCGTATCGAGCGCCGAGTTTTGCGGATACGTTGACGGGCTGTTATGCACAGGGCTGCTGCAGCGGATATTCGTAGACGAATGTCACACTGTGATCATGGATATTGGCTACCGGGCTAAGCTTGGCGAGCTAGTAGGGTTACGCCGGTTTGGCTGCCCGTTGGTACTGCTTACAGCAACGCTGCCCGTTGTGCTGGAGGACTGGTTCCGCGGCGAGATGCTAGCAAGGTCAGCAATCGTAGTGCGGGATCGGACGGTCAAGCTGAACTGCCGCTACGAGGTCCAGCAGGTCAAGCCCGGGCGTGATGCTGTCGAGGATCGTACGGTCGAGGTGATCAAGCAGCTGGATCAGGATATGACGGGCTGTCAGAAGGGGGTCATATACTGCCGATCCAAGAGTCAATGCGAGGCGATCGCTGACGAGATCGGCTGCGGGTTTCATCACAGCGGCATGAGCGAACAGGACCGTTACGAGGTGCGGACGGCATGGGTAGAGGGCCGCAACACAAGCCGATGGATCGCAGCAACAACCGGGTTAGGGACAGGCATCGACATCGAGGGGATCGTGGCCGTGGTTCACATGGAAAAGCCGTACGGGCTCGTTGATTTTGTGCAGCAGATTGGCCGAGGAGGGCGTCGGGCAGGCGAGGTGGTGCGGTCCGTCATCATACACGACGGACGGCCGCAACGAGAGGATCAGCATCGAAGCTTTGTAGATGATATCAATCAGGCACAGATAGAGGCATTCGTATCGACACCGGGATGTCGAAGGGCAGTGATATCGGCATTTATGGACGGGGCAGCGGGCGAAACGTGTAAGGATGTAGATGGGGCTGTGCTTTGTGATCGATGCGAGCTGCTTCGACAGGATGATGATAGCAATAAGGGTGCAGGTAGGGCCGAGGAGGAGGTGATTGAAGGGGAAAGTGATGGAGAGAGTGAGGGAGGGAGTGAGGGAGGGAGGGAGTGAGGGAGGGAGTGAGGGAGGGAGTGAGGGAGGGAGTGAGGGAGCGAGCAATAGTGAGGGAGAGACTGAAGGAGAGACTGAAGGAGAGACTGAAGGAGAGACTGAAGGAGAGACTGAAGGAGAGACTGAAGGAGAGACTAATAGTAAGATTAGTCAAGGCAAGGAGGGCGAGAGTGAGGGCGAGAGTGAGAGCGATAAGATAAGGAGGGGTGGGAGGATTTGGAGGGCATTCGGTAAGGAAGAGGGCACACGGGTCAGAACGCTTTTCCGATGGCTAGATGATGTCGCAGAGGAGTGTCCGATATGTCACGTCCGACGTCATCAGAAGGGACTAGAGCTAGGGGAGGTCCCAGATAAGCCGCGGCATAAGAAGGCCGGGCAGTGGTGTAAGACAGTAGCAGAGGAAGGGTACGATACGGTACGCAGGGCGATCAGGTTTAAAGAGCTGTCATGCTGCTTTATATGTAAGCTGCCGTTAGACTGGTGTGAGGAAACGCGGGATGAAGAGGGTAAGTGTGTGTATAAGGATAAGCTACTGCCGGTGGTATTAATGAGCTTGAGGAGCTGGCGAGTCAGAGATATAGTTAAGGCTGAGTTTGGGGTTAATATAGAGGATAAGAAGGCATTCTACCGCTGGCTAGGGGTTGAAAGGCGGTTTCACGGGATGAAGGGGACGAATGCACATGCTGTATGGGAGGCAGTTATTTGGGAGATATATAAGAATAAAAGGTAGCTATAGGGTAGCTATAGAGATTATAATAAGGATATATTATTATAAGAGGGGTTAATAGAGAGAGAGTTAAAAGAATAAAGAGATATAGGGTAAGAAGAGATAATAAGAATAATTAATAGATATAGGGTTAGGAGAAAGAAAAGAAGGAAAGATAAAAAGGTAAGTAGGTAAGAAATATAATAGTAAAAAGAAAAGAGAGTAAGACAGTAAGAGAAGGGGGGAATAAAACAGTAAGTAGGTAAGAGGATAAGAGAATAAGAAGATAAAAGAGTAAGAGACTAAGAGAGTAATAAAGTAAGAAGGTAGGGGAATAAGAGAGAGAGAGAAATAAATAAAGAGTAAGAAAAAGAATAAATTTAAGGGTTAAGGGAGGAAGATAAGTTAGGTAAGTTGTTTAGTCTGCTGTAAGCGGAATAAGATATAAAGGTTAGGGGAGGAAGATAAGTTAGGTAAGTTGTTTAGTCTGCTATAAGCGGAATAAGATATAAAGGTTAGGGAGAGGAGGAGAGACAGATAGGAGGGTTAGGGGAAGTAACTAATGTAAAGGCTAGGAGGAGAGATTACTGTTAGGGTTAGAGTTAAAAAGAGGGTTTTAGCGGGTAGGTGGGTGAACCCGTATAAATCCGCTAATGGCAGATGTACTTGCAGTGTAGAGTTAATATTAGAAGGAAGATTTAAATCAGTAAGTAGGGGAACCCATGTAAATCCGCAAATGGCAGGTAAGCGGTAGTACTAAGGGTTAGGGGATAAGAGAGTAATAGAGTAATAGAAGAGAGGTTACTAAAGAGAGGGAGATAGAAGAATAAAGAGATATAAGATAAAAGAGATAAAGAGGAGGTAAGGGGATAAGAGGGTAAGAGAGTAAGAGGGTAAAAGGGTTAAAGATAAAGAGAGGCAGTTAGGGATGTAGACCCTACTGTACCAAGGACTGCTTGTAATTTACTAAACTACACACTTTCCGTCTGTGCGCTAGCCCCTGTCGTCCTCACTTTCATGAAATTACATTCTTTTTATCCGTGCACGCTGGTTGGTCTTCGAACGCCACTACCGCTTCTGCCCCTTGTCAGGGGTTCAATGGCAGGAAGTCATTAAAGCAAGGCAGTCTTTCTTTCCCAAGTCTTCATGTTTGCTTAGAGTGCGTCGAGCTTGCCGCTTCTGCTGTTCATCTCATCATAGTGCGGTAAAACGCGGCCATGGAATTATTGAGAAATATTCAACTTTTTATTGACTATGAGGCACATGCAGTTATCTGCTGTAGAAAAGAATGCCAATCTGCCCTCTCGATTGCCGGTTCCCACGTCACAACCCATCTTCGCGCAAAGCATCATGTTCCAGAAGATGCGAGAAAAGGACTTACCAAGATCTTAAAATCTATCCCAGGTCTACTCAGCCCCGACCTTATCCAGCCTCGGAAAGACGGATCCACTGAGCATCCACATTTACGCACTCACGATGGTTTCCACTGCGACGGGTGTAACTTTCGTACTGCCAGCTTTCAGCTAATTAAGCGACATTTCTCTGACCAGGAAATGCAAGAAAAATGTCTACATTTTGGTAAAACGCAATCTTCCAAAAATCTTGATTCTCTTTTCTACTATGTTTACCTGCAAACATGGGCAAGTGGCCCAGGTCGACAATACTGGATCGTTGAGCGCAATGGGAGCCAGCAGCGACCTATTGGGGGTCAAGGAGTTCAAGATCATCTGAGATCAGTGCGCGAACGTGAACTAAAACGCAAGCAACCTGGGCTGCCGCTCGACCCTCCTGCCCCAACTTACTCTGAGTCCTCGAAGTTAACGTTTGCTGAAAAAGGACCATGGCTGGAGAGGACGGGCTGGGAAGATACATACCAAGGGATGAACCGCACGATGCTTTCTAAGTTGATCGAAATGCCTCGTCGGAAGGCTGACCCTTCGGCCAAAATACATCTACGCTGTGGGCAGGGTGACGCTGGGTCAGGCGAACTCAGAAGTGCAGACGATGAGCACAAGATCACCATGATCCTTGGATTTTTTGATAAGGTGATGGATCGCTGCGAAGAAACAACAAAAAAGACTAGTCGAGGACTACTCTGTTGGCTTCGAAGTAGTCGGCCTTTGGCATGTTATCCGAAGCCTTTCACATTTGTCAATTATGACTCTACAACAAAGAGGTACCGACTTCTCTTCAAACGATGCCTTGCCCTAGTCATTCGGGCTTATCGCATGGATCCCATCGAACGTACCAAACTACTCGGGACTCGATTAAGTAGAAAACAGGTGCGCTACCTCGACTTGATATGGAATCACGTCTACTGGAACGAGATGGACGAGATGGACGAGATGG